>LR751891.1:102662-126244 GCA_902729485.2 Mus minutoides
AAAAAAACTTTGTAAACATCTTCAGGGACATGCCCAAAGGTGTTTCCTAGTTCCTTCCAACCTCAGTCAGGTTGACAATGAAGATTAACTGCTAGACTACACTTATTAATGGTTGAGTTATATAATCCTAGAAACCCAAGTAAAGGAAGTGGTAAATTAGTAGGTACTGTAGGAGAGTGAATGGGAAAGTTATTCTTACATGAGTAGAAGAGGGAGATATTTGAGTGGTAGGAATAACTCTTTACTAAGACTCAAGAAAAGGAACAAAAACATGAGAAAGTGTGAACTGATGTGTTCTTGAAAAGAATAAAGGAAGCATATGCATCCTCCACAATTTTGAGGTTACATGAAGCTTTGTATAGAAGAGATACTGTAATAGCAAACTACAGTCCTGGTCCACCTTTATTAGTGCAAGATAGCTTTCTTGGAAGCTACATTTTATATCACCAGAAAATAGATCTTATTAATACACTTGTTAGTTAAATGTTTATAGAGATCATAGGAAAAATATAGATATCGTTCCAGTATTAATAGGTAAACTGCAGAGAAAGTAATTCTTGAACTTTTCTAGGATCTCTTTAAAGCAATAGAAAGGGAAGCAAACATTCAGACAGGGCATGCAATAAGAGACTACAATAAGAGTTTAGTTAAGAGAGTTGTCATTTACACATGAGGTGGCTCCTAAGAAATAAAAAGGGCTTTTTTTTTTTTCCTAGAAGATGAAGTCTGTTTATGACTGAGAAAGTGAGAGATGTCTTTTGTCAGGAAGAAAAATGGACATATACCACAGGATGGAAAAACATGGTTCATCTGGAAAAAAATGATGAGAATTTTTAAAGATGAAATGAACCTGAGATGGTACAGGGCTTGAGGAAAGAATGACATGTTTACCTGTCACAGTGGCCTGCTGACCTTAATTCTGAGAAATATTGTCAAGAAGGCTCTGGGAAGCATTGGAATAAAATGAAGACCGTAGCTGTGAGACCTGGTAGAGATGGAGTTTATTTACCTTCTCTTTGCTTCATTTTGTAGAAGGATTACAGGTTCTCTGAGATGATTCAAAAATACAGAGACCACAATTGATCCTGGTCATAAAATGAAGTGATTTTGGATCAAAGAAAGAGACTTCTTGTCCCTAGAAACCAAGTCAAGTGGCAAATCTATTACAGCTGGTACTTGAATTAGCTGAAGCAGATCTAGTTTCAGTACCTCTCTTTAATGTAGAGAAGTATCTTGAGCAATAATCATGAAACAGAATAGAGTGTTCCATTGGTGGAGTGAAATGTGAACTTTCCAAATAAAAATATTCTACCTTACAGTTCACACTGTTTTATTGTTTGAAATTCTAAACATAAATAGTCATATCCATGGCAGCATTGAGACCTACCAGAGAGAACCCCCTCAAGACCAATGATTCTCCCTCCCCACTGAAGCTATCAGCTGCCAATAGCTCCTCACTAAGGGATAAGACCCGGAGAGCACATCTTTAGTTAATGCTGGAATGTTACCTGGCTTGCTCTTGTGCAGGTCTTGAACAGTTAGCCACATCTTCTGTGATTTCATGACTGTAAAGCTATGGCATGTACAGAAGACAGTAATTCACATCCCCCCTCCTCATTCTCTGGCTCTTATATTCCTTTTGTTTTTTTTTTTTTTCTTGATGTTCTTTGAGCTTTGGCAGAGGGCTAATATTGATTTAGGACATCTGTGCACATTGGACTTATTGAGTTATAAAAAGGAAGACATACAGTTGGGAGTGTTCCATGTTGAGAGAAGATATGGAGGCAGTCAAAGGAGGGAAATGGAGAATGGGCATGATCACATTTCACTAAATGTGTGTATAAAGTTCTCAGGAGTAGAGTAAAATTATAATACAAAAAACTCTTTCTTTCTTTCTTTCTTTCTTTCTTTCTTTCTTTCTTTCTTTCTTTTCCTTTCTTTCTTGATCTCTCTCTCTCTCTCTTTCTTTTTCTTTGATACTTTTTAATCCATTGGTTGAAGGTGAGACCACAAAGGGTGGCAAAACAAGCTACATCTGTACCCAAGGTGAGTTTGAATGATTCCTATTGATTAGAAACTTATTGTCAGAATCACTGTGTATAGCTGGATCTGCCTAAGTCAGGGACCTCTTTTCTAATTGGGAGTTCTTAAAATTAATTTTTTTATTAATAAACAAAAGTATGCATGTGAACATTCATAAAATCCAACAGTAGTCACATCAATTCTTGAGAAGTCGAAGCACTAAATTTAGGGAATGATGTATTAGCTTCTGACATAACTTACAATTGCCAGTGTATGTTGACAATAAACACAGGCTGACATTTGGCCAGGTGTTTTGTTGTTTTGAAATTATCACCAGTGTCATCAATACTGCTCAAGCACTGCTCACCAGTACTGACCCAGAAGCCATGAGCTGGAGGTGCTATAACATTTTTTTTTTTCGTTGAGAAATTTGTCTACATATGCAATGGAGCATAATCATGTATAACCATCATTTCCTTTCTAACTCCCCCATTATTCTCCCCAACACTGATCTTCACAAGTCCATATCTTTAAAAATATATATATATATATATATATATATATATATATATATATATATAAAATTCACTAAGTTCAGTTAGTGCTGCCTAGGGTGTGAATATGTGGCCCTCCACTGAAGCATAAGAAGCCAACCAGTGACCACATCCTGAACACAGACTAATTCTCCCTCCTTCAGAAACTATCCACTGCCAATAACTCATCAGCAAGGGGTAGTGCCTGCAGAACATCTACCCCATCTGTGCCAGTGTTTTAGCTGGCTTGATCTTGTGCTTGTAACCATGGCCGCTGAGAAATTCTGAGTGTGATAGACTGTCATCTCCAGAGGATGGCCTCTCACAACATTCCTCCCTGTGTATCAGCTCTGTCCGTTTATCTGCCTCATCTTTAAGGATTTACCCTGAGACTTGGTTATAGGGGACTTTATATAGATCTACTGTTTAGGCCTGAGCACCCAACTCTCTTATTTTAGCTCTATGAGCAGTTACACATCTCTGCAATGACAACTGCCCACTGCAAAAAGATATTACTCTCATCAAGTTTGAGAGAAGACAGGACTACAGGCAGAAACTTAAATATTTAGAAGGCAATTGGCCACAGAATTTCTCCCCACCCCCATAGATAGTTTTTTTAATTAGATATTTTCTTTATTTACATATCAAATGCTATCCTGAAAGTCCCCTATTCCCTCCCCACACCCTGCTCCCCAACCCATCCACTCCTGCCTTCTGGCCCTGGCATTCCACATGTACTGGGGTATATGATCTTCACAAGACCAAGGGCCTCTCCTCCCATTGATGGCCAACTAAGCCATCCTCTGCTACATATGCAACTAGAGACACAGCTCTGGGGGTGGGGGGTGGTACTGGTTAGTTCATATTGTGGATCCTCCTATAGGGTTGCCAACCCCTTTAGCTCCTTGAGTATTTTCTCTAGCTCCTTCTTTAGGGGCCCTGTGTTCCATCCTATAGATGACTGTGAGCATCCACTTCTACATTTGCCAGGCACTGGCATACCCTCACAAGAGATAGCTATATCAGGGACCTGTCAGCAAAATCTTGCTGGTGTATGCAATACTGTCTGGGTTTGGTGGTTAAATATGGGATGGATCCCTGGGTGGGGCAGTCTCTGGATGGTCCTTTCTTCTGTCTCAGCTCTGAACTTTGTCTCTGTAACTCCTTCCATGGGTATTTTGTTCCCAATTCTAAGAATGAACGAAGTATCCACACTTTGGACAGAATATTTTTGTGCATGGATTCAAGAACTTAATAAATGTGTTCAAATCACATCTTTTCAACTTTATAGTTATGCAAGCTTTTGGAAGTTTTTACTTCTACAAGTGATACTCAATAAATATAGCTGCAGTAGTAATTTTGTCCTAAGATTGTCATGGATGGATGCTGAGTAAATAGATATGAAGAATTGTCAAGAGAGCAAATACATGCAGAATAACAATAATCAGGCCTAAGAGGGTAAAATGAGATATAATGAGAGAATGAGGTGTAACAGAGAAGGGGGCTTGAGTTTAAGCTCATCTAATATTAGTACAGTCTTTCTCTGTTCTCTATATTACTGACTATTATCATTATATATATAAGTAGAATGACTGTTTAACAGGACCAGAAGACTCAGAACCTTGAGGTCTGAAGAAAATATTTTAGTGAAATCGCATCATGTAATGTTCATATTATTAAGGTATATATGGCCCATAACATTCCTACTTTCCTTACTATTGACAATCAGCTATAAATAGAAGTCACATACATAATTCTAATTTGTAGTAGCCATTTCAAAACATAAAATGATTTATGTGAAATAAAATTTAAATATACATATACATATACATATACATATACATATACATATACATATACATACATACATACATACATACATACATGCATATATATATATATATATATATATATATATATATATATATATATCACTCAGACCAGTCAAGAAATATTAATGTTCTAATTAATATAAATTAGTAATTTAAACTATGCCGAGTTACGAAGATCTGAAGTACCAGCTACTCTGGCAGATAAAACAGGGAACTCACAGATTTAAAACTGTCCTGGGAACCTTAGTAAGACTCTTTCTCAAAGTAAAAAGTGAAAAAAGAAGACAAGGCATATGGTGTAGTATAGAGTGCTTGCCTACTGTGCCCCAGACTCTAGGTTTACTTCTCAGTCACACACACACACACACACACACACACACACACACACACACACACACACACAGAGAGAGAGAGAGAGAGAGTTAGATATGACTTTCTCTGGCCTTTATTGCATATTGTACTTGTACACTGAGGTCAGACTGAAGTATACCACAATTGCTCACCAGACATAGGCAGCTAATAGGCAGTGTTTAGATGGTGTAGGGAACACTATCCCACAAGTTGGCATATACTGAAAATATAAAGTACCTTTAACAATCTTCGGTGGTACCACATGCTGCATTTCCAGTATGTTCAGGTGAGCGAACATCCAGGGACAGCCAGGATGTCTGAGTAATGTCACGAACATTGAAGTATTTACTACAATACAGGTGTGTGCCATTACAATGATGTAACAATGGTATTTTAAATGTACACATTAGAGCTTTGTGCTGTGGGAAAAAATGGAAATATATAATTTCCTCCTTGGAAAATAGATATGTTTCAGTTTGGGGTCATATTTTAAGAGGTACAACTATCTTAACTCATCATACTACCTTTTCTGTCTCATCAACCATTATACTGTAATAATTTTATTCGGCAACATTGTTGGTATCTCTACTAGTCTTGGAACTTGCCTTATTGTCCCACTTATTTTTTTCATAATGATGTCTGACAGCTAGTTTTTATGGTCTACTAAAAATTTGAGGAGGATAAATAATATATGAAGGGATGAGGGAACAAAACATTTAAAAGGCGTTTGCTGCTGTTTGCTTTTGACAAAACACTGGGCTATAGAAAACAGAAGCAGATGTGATGCACGACTCAACTGAATATTCTTATAATAGTTATTTAACCTCATACTGTGGATCCAGAGATCGTGAGAGAATGGCTAAGCTGAGAGATGGCCAGTCTAATCTAATTTTCATGTTTGGTAGAGCTTTGGAGAAGTTTATTGACTTTCTTTCTTTCTTTCTTTCTTTCTTTCTTTCTTTCTTTCTTTCTTTCTTTCTTTCTTTCTTTCTCTCTCTCTCTCTCTCTCTCTCTCTCTCTCTCTCTCTCTTTCTTTCTTTCTTTCTTTCTTTCTTTCTTTCTTTCTTTAATTTTTTTTCAAGACAGGGTTTCTCTGTGTAGTCTTGTCTGTCCTGGAACTCACTCTGTAGACCAGTCTGGCCTCGAACTCAGAGACCTGCTTGCCTCTGCCTCCCAAGTGCTGGGATTAAAGGTGTGCACCACCATGCCTGGTGCTTATTGACTTTCTTAGAGACAGTTGATCACAAAGATAACACAGAGTCCAGCCTTCTTCGCAGCATGTGAACTGCCTCCAACTCCATTTCAGCACAATTCTGGTGAGCTAAGCTTCAAGGAGTCAGGTTACCTTAAACGCTGGCAAAGCATAGGGTAATTTAACCTTGACCTCTGCTGGAGTATGGCAGAGGAGGTACCAAATTTGATTTATTCTGTGAAGTAGTTTGAATTTTCAGTTCTTAATAATAATCTTCTTTTTTTTTTTAGATAGCCCTCCCTTGGAAGTGTAAACTATGAATATTGGTTTTTATTAAGTGCACTTGATAAAATCACAACCATGCTAATTGCTAAAATGAGTTAATATCATCTGGCATTGCTTTTGGAGAAAAAGCAGCCATTCACATCCACTAGAGGTTAAATTGCTTTAGACTTTTAAAGAGCATTTTAATAATATAAATCAAAAGCTTTCAAAATGTGTATATCCACTGGATCAAAACTGTAGTTTCTGGGTTATTCTTCCAGGTCAGCTTAGAATCTGTGCTTATGTATTTACATTACATGATGTGCTTTTCCTATGGTGCTGGGAAGGAAACACAAGAACACAATCTCCTGCATACTATGTGAGAGCTACTTCTCCAGCCCCTGTCAGTGTTTCTGATCGTTCTTAGGAGAGGTGTTATAAGGTAGATTCAGATGATACCCATTTTATAAATTAAGAACCCGAGTTATGAACAAATTCAAACAATTAGATTGTATCTGTACAACCAGTAAGCAGAGGAATATTGGTTTTTTTAGAAAAAGTTTTGTCTTCAAATCCAAAAATATAAACATTATGGTGAATGTTCTACAGTATTTTATACATATTTCATGTTAAGGGAAAATATGTAATTATATTATATTCTTAAAAACAATAGAAAATTCAAATGAAAATACAGACTATCCAGTTAAATTTGAATTTCATATAAATAAAGAGTGATTTTTTTTTACTTCATGTTTCCAAAGACTGCATGGACATCTACAGGGTATAAGATAGATATCCATCTTCAAATCACATTTGTTTTTCTGATATTAAAACTTAGTGAGGTTTTGATATTTTTCTGTATAATTACAGCCTTATGCTGTGAGAATCAGAGTCTCCGATCTTAATAAAGTCAGAAGAATGACTAGAGCAATGTGTGGTAAGATTCTGCTCAGCTACAATCTTGACCCAGCAGTTACCAAAAGTTGCAGCAGACAACTTCGTGGACAGTTTCCTAAGCCAGAGAACCTTCACGTAGGGCAGAAGTTCTCAAACTTCCTAATGCTGTGACCCTTTAATAGACTTCCTCATGTTTGGTGACCTTCAGCCAGAAAATTCTTTTCATTGCTACTTCGTAACTGTAATTTTGCTATTGTTATAAATCATAATATAAATATCAGTGTTTCCAACAGCCTTAGGCTGCCTTTGTGAAAGGACCCTTTGACGATCAAAGGCTGACCTAGAGCGAGTGCAAGAATACTTTATACTATACAATAACACAAAACCAATTTTGCTTTCTTTATGGGGGATATTTGAATTGCTGGAGGGTTATGAGAAAATAAACAGTGCCATATACCTAATAAGTAGAGAAAACATGTTCATGGTGGTAAATAGATAGGTAGATACAACCTCACAGGTCATAGTGAATTCATCTAGAGGCCATATAATTGAAGGGGAGAGTGGGATGATAAAGACAATGATGTCAATCAAGGTCATTATTGGTATTGCTAAAGAAATGAACAAACATAATAGAGATAGATGAATCTTACCTGGTTTCCTAGAAACACATTTGATATCTGTGCCAGAGTTTGTTTAAAGATACATTGTTAGGATGTAAGGAAAATTGGGAGCCTACAGATGGGGAAGTTCATCCAGTTAATACAGAGGACTCAGCCCAGAATGTGGGAGCACTAGAGATAGGATGGATCTTAAGGGTTGTTCCAATCTGAAGCGAGAAGTACAAGTTTTATAGCTCTGTATAGACCAGTTATGAGATGTAGGTTGCCAACAAAGGTATGTAGTCTTGGTCATGGTATATCTGTTTGACTGAAAGCAATTTCTAGAGAGAAGTGGAGCTTTCCACTTCCATTATGAAGTACTCCCAGGATCTGAGAAGTGAGATTCTTCAGTCTTGATGGGGACTTGGGGAGGGGGGACTGTTCAGTACAGTATCTTCTGTAATTCATTCCTATCTATGCCCAGATCCACTTGCTTTGCTTTTTAAATTTTGCCCCATTGAGTTTAACTTCTCAGAGTCCTGAGTGTAACTTATTTGGAGCTAATACAAGAAAAATTATTGGAATGATGAACTCTATCCCCTACCTGAGTAGCTGAGCTTACAATGTAAACATCAAAGGATGTTAGGGTCACACCTTTAGTATCTGACATCTTTCTATCAACATTTGGCAGAGAATGATGCCAAGTTGAGTATCAGATTCATTCTTCACATTCATATAAAATGGAAGAGGCTCTTTATGATTGTGGCCAATTACCCACTTGATCTAGGTGATCCATCAGTCACTTACAACAGTGTATTGAGTCCTTTGTATGTTCACATCTTAGCAAAAGAGCAAAAGAGGTTGGAAGCATCCATTTGGCAGACACAGCCTGAAGTTGTGCAGGATATTTACTCTGTCTTCTATCTGGGGCATTTGGTGATGTGAATGCCATGAAAAAGGAAGGTGGCTAATGTGTAGGGTTAGCTCTCATACACAGACAGCATTCAGCCATACTTGTATTGTACCCAAATCATCAAAAACAGGTTTGGAGGGAAGTTTATGATGTTTGTAATCAGATAAAGAGCTATAGAGTACAAATGTCCATTACACACACACACACACACACACACACACACACACACACACACACACACAACCCTATAGTTAAAAATAGAGGCAATGGTTTTGAAAGAGAAAGAGCAAAGAGGGAGCAATGGGGAGGGTTGGAAGAAGAAAAGAGGGGAATGATGTAATTAAATATATATTGAGATTATAGTATAATTACAATACTTCTTCTGACCCTTTTCTCTTCCAAACCTTCCCATATCCCACCCTATTCTTTCTTTAATAATTCTTTTTGCAATGGATATATGTATATACATACATATGCCTAAATATAATCTGTTCAGTCAATATAATGTTATCTATCTATCTATCTATCTATCTATCTATCTATCTATCTATCTATCTTTTCAGAACTGACCATTTGGCACTGGGAAACCAACTAGTATGATCTGCCCCAAGGAAGACTATACCTTCCACTCCCAGATTTACCCAGTTGTTTGTAGTTCTTTGTATAAGATTGAGACTGTGTGGGCTTTTTTGGTTTGTTTTTGTCCACTTTGCCATGCCCATTGGCTTTGTCCTTGTTCAGCCTACCTTTGAGTAGTCAAAATTAAGAGACTACGTGGATGTAGCTTCTGATATTACTGGAAGACAATAATCTCATAGCATACTCTCTCATTCTCTGTCTCTTATAAACTTTTTGCCCTCTATGTTTCAATATTTCCCAACCCTTAGGTGTAGAAGTGTTTTGTAGATGTATCTATTGGAACTGGGCTCCACAATTCTGCATTTTGACTGGTTGTGGTTTTCTGTAGTGGTTTCTCTCTGGAGATCAAAGATGGGACATGATGTAATTATCTTTTAATTTAAAAGATAAAAATAATAAAAATGTACCTTGAGAAATAAAGCTTTGGCTAATAGACACTAGGTAACAGAGGCTGGCAATTTGGAGGAAGGTTGCAGCAAAAGAATTTGGTGTATGTTGTAGAATAAAGTAAAACAGGTTGACCCATGCAGTGTGGCCCTTCTATGACACAACTTGTTGGTCCTTTCACACTACTACATGCTACTGTGCTTGTTAACTGAATGACAGCATGTAGAGATCTGTTTATGTAGAATGTAATTCAAATATTTGGACAAATCTGGCCTAAAATAAATGCCTATTGTCTACTTCTCTTGTGTTACCACATAATCTTTGATGCAAGTACTTCGGAACAATTTGTAAGTAGAAAATTACAACAGACAGGAAGAAGAACAAAAGGGGAGAAAAGCTCCCAAAGTCATTGGCTTCATTTAACCTTTAGTGTGTTTGATATGAGAATGGCAGAGGGGTAGATGCTGGATCTCAAACCAGAGGTCAGTAACATGAAAACCGCAGTGGAACTGTGAAGAGTTTGGGGTTCCTACTGACAGTGATAAGGTGTGGAAACAGCCCTTGTGGGTGAAGGCACTTGCTGAGTGCAGATTGAGAAATGTGTTCTGGGGTTTTCTGAGTTAAAGTTCAGTAGGGTAAAACATTACACATTTCATCTGTGTTCATTTAAAACTAGGTGACAGAATCTTCTGGTAGTACTATGTCCAATTTTCTGAGGAACCGCCAGACTGATTTCCAGAGTGGTTGAACCAGCTTGCATTCCCACCAACAATGGAGGAGTGTTCCCCTTTCTCCACATCCACGCCAGCAACTGTTGTCACCTGAATTTTTTATCTTGGCCATTCTTACAGGTGTGAGGTGGAATCTCAGGGTTGTTTTGATCNAGTTGGCCATCAGTGGGAAGAGAGGCCCCTTGGTTATGCAGACTTTATATGCCCCAATACAGGGGAACGCAGGGGCCAAGGGGTGGGAGTGGGTGGGTAGGGGAGCAGGGCCGGGAGGGGGGAGGATATAGGGAACTAGCTGGATAACACTTGAAATGTAAATGAAGAAAATATCTAATAAAAGTAGAAAAAAAATAAATAAATTTAAAAAAAAAAAAGGAGAAAAAAAAAACAAAACTAGGTGACAGAGCCAATAATCAGCTTTGATACTTTAAAACAAAACAATATCTAGAAGAACCAGAATCAAAGTATCATTTTACTTTAATTAATCATTATAACCTATTCAAAAGTAGTCATCTTTTATTTGTTTCTTTTTCTTTCTTTTTTTTCCATTTTAAAGGTGCAAGATAATAACTGAGAGCTAACATTGCTGAGAAGCAATGTTTCCTGCATTGCATAGCTGGAGGGGAATGAACTGTCAAATCCTATGCTCAGTACCCTTTCCCTTGTGTCTTCACATCATGCCCATAGTGACTGCCCTCTGTGATGATTTATTTCAATAAAGAATTTAAGAAACAAATATTTCCACACTGGGCTATGTGGTCTTCATTTCTTCTCCAAATCTACATGTTGAAAATCCCAGAGTGGTAGATAGTACCTGGAGGAGGTCTCTCTAGGAGAGGATGCAATCAAAGTTTGGAGCCCTGATGAGAGGGATTTGTGCTCTTATATAGCAGGTCTCAAGGAGTGGATTCCATCCTGGGAATCACAGAAGGAAATATCTTCCAGGTTCAGCATCTCAGCTCTAACAGTGACCAGAGCTGATGAAGACAGACACTAGTGCTCTGTAATGCTGAACTGGACAATGTTGTTGTTAGGTGAGTAAGAAGAGCATGAGCTAATGGATCAAAATAAAGAGAACTATGAATAACACATTTCCAAGTGGTCAGTTTTCACCCAACAGCCATAGACTGGGTTCTGCACAAGTCTGTTGGGGGCCCTGTGTTGTGCTCTGAGAGCTATTATTATAAAATTTGAAGACAGACTGTTGTATTTAAGCTCTTAAATTATTTTCAAAATTATTTTCACAATTATTCTTTGCATTTTTAACTTAAAGCAATGAAATATATCTTAGCTGCTCTTTTACTGACAAGACTATTGTGTTATTGCTACATTAATTTTCTCATTTCCATGTTTTTCTCATTATCATTTACGTCTTCTTCACTTACCATTGTTATTTATTTTGATGATTATAACAATTTATTTTTTTACTGAAGTTGACAATTTAAGTGACATAAGTATATGAGACTAAACATGATGTTATTATTTATGAATTTAAAATGGAATAATGAAACCAGGCTAGTTGAGATATTTGTCACTCAAATATTAAATATATTTTGCTATGAGGTCATTTAGAATTTACTGTCTTAGCAAGTCTTCAATATTCTCTATTATTAAATATATTCAGCATATTGAAAGACAGAGTGATGTTATGATTTATAAATACAATGTGTAACAATGAAACCAAGCTAGTTAGCATGTCTGTCTGTCACCTCAAATAATGAACATGTTTTATTATGAGAATATTTAATATGTACTCTCTTCAAGTTTGAAATGTGAACACTCAGTGCTCTTCAGTGTTTTTTGAATAGAGCTAATGACAAAACAAAACTTTTTACTCCTGACTAAAGTCTTATCCTTTTCACTATCATCTCCCTGATTTTTAATGGCAGTATTAAGTATGTTCAAATAGAAAATTCTAGGCATGTAATTATTCAGAGAAACCTCTCTTTATAGATGCATGAGCCTATAACTCTGGACACCAAAGTTATTTCTCAAATAATCTATGTGTTAGGAAATGTTAAGCAAACTGTCTCTAACAGTGAGTTCATTGTATGAATGAAGGGATGTAAAGACTGACACATTAGACATCCACAAGATGTGCAGTCAAATGGGATGGAAGGTGTGCATCACAGGCCAGGGCAAATCAAAGTTAAGTGGCTTCCAACTGAATAGATCTTTGTTATGCCACCCACAGATCAAAGCCACTTCCTAGAGTATGCACTGTAGATATTTCTTCATCTTTGTTACCAGAGATCAAGTGTATGTTTCCTTTTCAGAATGAAGATTCTTATATTGCCATCCATGATTACATGGATGAGAATATCCTGTTGTGATAACTTCAGATAATAAATACTGTATAGAAAAATCATAAAGAAAAAAAAACATAAAGAAATCAAACATTCTGTGAGTTCTGAAGTCAGGTTAGTTGAATTCTCACCTTGCCATGTATTAGCTATGTACTCTTAGACAAGGAAAATCCTTCTGTTCTTGTGTCTGTGTGTTCTTGTTTCTCAAAGGATAGTAAGAATGAAGGATATCATATCATTGGGTAATTAAATGGTTTGATGAAATTCTGCATTCAGTGCTGCACTATTAAGTGCTGCAAACGAACCTCAATTGGGTCCTTAATCTGCAGGAAAACGGGTCCCATTCAGGTGGGCAGGAGTTGGTGAAAAAGGGGTGACAGACGGATACAGACACAGACACAAAGGATTGTGCTGTATCTGAATGTAACTTGTCAAATCGAGCACCAAACTTTTTTTTCAATATTTTTTTTTCAGATATTTTCTTAATTTACATTTCAAATGCTATCCCGAAAGTTCCCTCCCCCTCTCCCGCCCTGTTCCCCTGCCCACCCACTCCCACTTCTTGGCCCTGGCTTTCCCCTGTATTGGGGTATATAAAGATTGCAATACCAAGGGGCCTCTCCTCCCAATGATGGCCAACTAGGCCATCTTCTGCTACATGCGCAGCTAGAGACACGAGTTCTGGGGGTTCTGGTTAGTTCATATTGTTGTTCCTCTTCTAGGGTTGCAGACCCCTTCAGCTCCTGGGGTTCCATCTCTAGCTTCTCCATTGTGGGCCCTGTGTTCCATCATATAGGTGACTGTGAGCATCCACTTCTGTATGAGACAGCTCTATCAGGGTCCCTTAAATAGACACTTGCTGTCCTATGCAATAGTGTCTGAGTTTAGTGACTGATTATGGGATGGATCCCCCCTTGTGGGGTAGTCTCTGTATGGTCCATCCTTTCATCTTAGCTCTAAACTTTGTCTCTGTAACTTTAATCCCAGCACTTGGGAGGCAGAGGCAGGCAAATTTCTGAGTTCAAGGCCAGCCTGGTCTACAGAGTGAGTTCCAGAAGAGCCAGGGCTAAAACAACAACAACAACAACAACAACAACAAACAAACAAACAAACAAAAGAATGTTAGGTCTTCCATTTATTCTGATACTCTTCTTCCTCTAAAGTATGTACCAGCATGATTTTATATGTAAATAATCATATGGACCACACTGTTTCAAGACAAATCTTAAAACTTAGTGCATTATTGAATCCATTTCCAAGTCAATATATATGAATCATTGTCCTTACTGAACACAACATCAGTAGTAAGCACAAAGCAAGTTAATTTTCATTTGCCAAAATCTGATGGCAGAAAGTTTGTGTGACAGTTTATTAAAAGGAGAGAGAGAAAGATGGATGCTGAGTGATGGATGCTAGAAGTTTGCCTCCTCTCTAGGTGGCTTTCCCGATGGACATTGTTTCCCTCCATTACATGGAGAAGTGAGATGTAGGAGAAAAATCTCTATTAGGAGAACAAGAAATTCAGGATAGACATGCACAAGCTTCAGATTCCTAAAGTTCAGTCTCAATCTTGATATGACTAGTTAGAGCCTCTTTTGCTCACACAGACCCATCTTGACCCTGTTGGTCTTTACTAAGAAATGGCTTTCTCCAGAAGATGGCCTAGTCGGCTATCGTTGGGAAAAGAAGCCCCTTGGTTTTGCAAACTTTATATGCCCCAGAACAGGGGAACACCAGGGCCAAGAAGTGGGAGTGGGTGGGTAGGGGAGCAGGGCAGGGGGTGGGGGAGGGCATAGGGGACTTTCAGGATAGCATTTGCAATGTAAATGAAGAAAATATCTAATAAAAAATGGAAAAAAAAAGAAATGGCTTTCTCTGCTTAGAGCCTTTTCTGATCAGAAAATGTTTTAATCCTGTTGGAATAGTTTAAGTGCAATTTTTACAGCATTTTTCCTGTTGTTTCCACTTTTTTTTAAATACACTGCAGCATGCCCATTGACAAGTACTTCTCACTCTGTTTCGAATGATACAATGAACTTCTAATTATTTGATTTTCAGGCTCACTTACTCCTCAGTTTACTATTGACAATTTAGAATATTATTTTTCCATTGTTCTGATCCTAAATGGAAGAAAGTCCCTGATGTCTGACTAACTCTGTTGCTTAGGTTTATGTCAAGCTTATTCATTGAATAAATGTAATATTCTCTATACAATGCAGCTTCCCTCTGAGATTACTAAACCTGTGAGGTACATTTTTTACTGAGTTGTTGGTGAACATTTATTGATGCTACATCTATCAATTTTTATCTTATGATTTCTTTATTGTATCATCTCTTCACTGACAGTTTAAGTGGGTGTAAAATTCAAGAATGGCATCTGTTTTCTTATCTATTCTGATGATATTACTTATGGCACATTATTTTTAATATCTTTGTTAAGAAGTTAATACCAGTCTATAATATATTAATTTTGTTCTCTCTTCAGTTACTTGTTTGTTTTTTTTTTACTTCCCTGCACTTTTTACTAAGACTATTAGACTCAGATTGGCTCTTACTAATGCCACCTATAACTCATTGTTATTCATATGAACATTCTTGCTTTTGTGCAATGTATGAGATTTTTTTAAAGATGATGTGTTGAGACTCTTTATTCTAAAGTTCTTTTTCATTTTTCTGTAAACAATCTTAGGATAGTTTTTGTTATGTACTGTGATATGAATTCTTCTTTAGAATTTGTGTCAAACTAAACGGAACCTGTAAACCTGAGGTCAGAAGATTCATGTTAGGGTTTCAATAATTTTTATAAGAGTAACAGTAAATTAAATGGTGACTAAACTAAGAAGTCTCACCATCAATTCTTAGATATCACCACACCTTATGAATCTCTATTTTTGTTATTCTTTCCTTATGATATTATGAACAGACATATCTTGACCCTGTTAGAACACAGTGCATCTGATTCCTGGTTCTTTTGTTTTATCTATTTTCACAAGACTTTTTCTCAAATTTATAACATAATTTCTTTTCTAAACTATTAGTGGTAACTATTTTATTGTTCAACTCCCCTGTTGGCATTTTCTTTTCTTCTTTTGCATTTGTGGGAGTTCTTTGTGTCTGTTCTTTCTTTTATAGTGTTCTTTTCTTATGAACCCAATTTGTTCTTTTATGTCTATAATCATTCAGAACAAATCATTATGGTCTTAATTTTATGTTCCCATTATTTGAAATCCTTGATGTTCCAGACAAATTTGATTTGATTCTGACGTTGTTCACAATCTGTTGGCTTGTTATACAAATAAGGATTTTGAAAAAGTTTAAGTAAATATTGAGGCTTTGAATTTTGACCTTGTCATTTATGAGGTGAGTGATCTTCACTACTTACCCCAACTTTCTGTGCTCCACATTCCTGAAATGTAAACTGACCATACGAATAGAACTCATCTATTAATATATTATATGATAATGCTATAGTTTACATAAAATAAAATACATTCCTTATCCATTAATTTTATGCCATCATTGTCACTATCAACTTAGTGCATGTACCTTTATTGGACATCCCTATTTTTCTTTTTATTATTACATTTTTATTAGATATTTTCTTTATTTACATTTCAAATGTTATCCCCTTTCTTAGTCCGCTCCCCCCAAATCCCCTATCCCCTTGCTCCCCAACCCACCCACTCCCATTCCCGGTCCTGGCATTCCCCTATACTGGGGCCCAGAACCTTCACAGGACCAAGGGCTTCTCCTCCCATTGATGACTATTTAGGCCATCCTTCACAGGACCAAGGGCCTCTCCTCCCATTGATGACTGATTAGGCCATCCTTGGCTACATATATAGCTAGAGTGACAAGTTCTACCATGTGTATTCTTCGATTGGTGGTATAGTTCCAAGGAGCTCTGGGTGTATTGGTTAGTTCATATTGATGTTTCTCCTATGGGGCTTCAGTCCCCTTCAACTCCCTGAGTATTTCTCTGGCTCCTTCATTGGAGACCTTGTGCTCAATCCAATGGATGACTGTGAGTATCCATTTCTGCATTTGCCAGGCACTGGCAGAGCCCTACAGGAGACAGCTATATCAAGCTCTTGTCAGCAGGCTCTTGTTGGCATCTGCCAAGTGACTGGGTTTGGTGGTTGTTTATGGGGTGGATCCCTAAGTGGAGCAGTCTCTGGATGGTTGTTCCTTCAAGTTCTGCTCTGAACTTTGTCTCTGCAACTCCTTCCATTGTTCTCCATCTAAGAAGGGTATTTTGTTCTCTATTCTAAGAAGGAATGAAGTATCCACACTTTGGTCTTCCTTCTTCTTGAGTTTCATGTGTTTTGCAAATTGTATTTTGGGTATTCTAAGTTTCTGGGCTAATATCCAATCATCAGTGAGTGCATATCATGTGTGTTCTGTTGTGATTGGGCTACCTCACTTAGGATGATATCCTCCAGATCCATCCATATGTCTAAGAATTTCATAAATTTATTGTTTTTAATTGATGAGTAGTACTCCATTGTGTAAATGTATCACATTTTCTGTTGAGGGACATCTGGGTTCTCTCCAGCTTTTGGCTATTATAAATAAGGCTGCTATGAACATAGTGGAGCATGTGTCCTTATTACAAGTTGGAACATCTGGTTTTATGCCCAGGAGATGCATTGCTGAATCTTCCAGTAGTACTATGTCCAATTTTCTAAGTAACTCGGTAATTTCCTAAGATTTTCCAGTGTGAAGCCATTCTCTAATTTAACTTGTGATGGTTTAGTTTGATGAGTAAAAGGGGAGTGTAGTTTCTGCTGAGAGTCAGCAGGCTAACATTGGGATTAAAGAAGGGCAGTAAAGAGGAATGGCAAATACATGAAGAAGTCTTGCTCTCCAGTTATAAACACCACAGACCTCGTCTCCATTTATCTTCCAGCATGATTAAGCCAAGGGAAATGCATATTTTCTTGTTAAATACTGAAAGAGAAGCTGTTCAAGTTTGAACAGACCTGGTTTCTTCCTAAGCTCCTATATAAGCTGTACTAGTTGCCATGAAGGGACCAGGGAACTGGGCCAGAGACTAAAGATGTCCCTCTGTATGGAAACATGAAGCCCAGGGAAATAAGGTTTCCATTCACTGTTATGTGCGTGTTCTAGCATTAGCCTATTAAAATTTCATCTTTATTCCAGGCCAGACAGTGTGTGTGTGTGTGTGTGTGTGTGTGTGTGTGTATGTGTGTGTGTGTGTGTGTGTGTGTGTGTGTGTGTGTGTGTGTGTGTGTGTTTTAAAGGGCTACTTATTCTAGAGGACAGTTTTTATAAGTTCATACACTTGCCTATAGCACAATACGTCAAATCTCTTCTTGGTAGAATTCTAAGTTCTATCTCTCCTTTTCACTGCTTAAAGTGCAAAGTGCTGATTTCTAGTTGACTGAATGTTCATTGAATGTTCATTGAATGTTCATTGAGCAATTCAATTTTTTTTCATACAAAAACTCAGCTGTACATTTCACAGTGTTATTTTCTCTAGGAATTGTGGCCATTTTGAAGTAGTTTGTTGTGTTTTCTGGCTTGCTGTGTCAGGATCTGGAGACCCCTGTAATAGACTCTGTACAATAATGTCTACCTGATCAATGTGTGGTCCTTCATTGTGCCTTTTGCTTCCCCCCTATTCCCTTGTGTTTGATGTCCTGCCTGATGACACACCTCTTTGTCTTCCTGTGCTTCACGTTCTATCATCCTCTTTTCTCCTCACCCCTGCTTGCATTTTATTTTGTTTGTTTTATCTTTACCAACTGTATATCCTGATTACAAAAGTTTCTTAACTTATTTTCAGAGTTCAGTGGCACTAAGAGATAGCTTATTTAATATCTGGTGAATAAAGAAGTTAATTTCACCCTTGATGCAAAATGCAATTTGCTGCTTTGGACCTAGTCTTTATGTATATCACCTATTAGAAGACATGAATAAGATTTTTCTTATTCATCCATTTTTAGTCTTCCTACCACTATGAATTCATAAATTTGCAGTGTCACTGTAGATAAAAAATACGGTTATTTCTGCCTTTTGGCTAATGATGAAATCGAGAAGCTAAATTATGTGCTTCTAGTACTTCTTATGGTGCATTCAGCAATACATGGAACAAATTTTAGCTTCATCACAGAAGAGGAGAGTGCTATCAGTGTTTTCTGGGTAAAGTCCAGAGATGATACTAAGTATATCATGCACAAGAAGCCATTTAGACTAAAAAGTTTCTAAACTCAAATATAAAAGAGCTCTAAAATTGACACAGAGTTTTAGAATTATATTTAACTTCATATAGAATTTATTTTTACATATTATGTGATCCACAAGACCTCCTCTAACCGACATAGGTATTTGCTATTATTCTTGGTTGTCTGAGGGAATCAGCTTAAGATCCCATTGCTAAAGACATCATAGATTTCAGTCATTGGATTTGGTGAAACCAAGCTAGCATGGACCTGGATGTTAAGCTCTTACATATGTTAGTGTGACAATGTGCTATGAAAGCTTCTAGATTTTAAAAAGTTATTAATAGTCCTCTCCATCAGAAATTCTACCAACTAAAACAGCTACTGTTCTGGTGAGATATGTCTAATGATGCAAAAGTGGTACTAGTATCTTGATGGTACCCAACTGCTGTCTGATTATAGATAAGGACCACTAAATAGGACAGGACTTATTCCTGATATTCTAAACCTAGTTAACAACCACTGACTGGATATGTGGTAGAGCCTGGAGAAGAATTTTCTATTCTCATTTTGCTAAAATGACAGACTATCCAGCTGAGTTCTAAATACTTATCTTTCTATCCATAGATTAGTGTAGCTTTCATGACACACCAAAGAAGTTTCTTTTTTGCAGCAGAGGAAGGATATTCCAGATAATTACAATTGCCCAAAGAATAAAATAAGCATCTATGGAAAATGCCCATCCTCAGATAGGATCTCTGTAACATTCCTGTACTCCAGGATCATGAAACATTGTGGAAGAAAAGACAGAATGGTGATAATTGCCAGTGGCCATAGAAAACTGCTCTGGTAATAAACTGTGAAATAATGTTCTCTGTGCATGATATGGCTGGTTATACCCATGAATGCTCAACAACTCTGGGTGTCTGCACAAGACCACCATCTAGAACAGCAAATCTGGCTACTTTGGGACCTGAACTAACCACCATGATCACTCCCACTTTGGCTCAGATCTGCCATTCCTTGGGCTTCACAAATCATATCAGGGTATCTGGTGTCTATGCATTTGTTCTGAGATTGCTACTGAAAATGGCTCTTTCCAATACTTAAATGGTTCTGACTTTTTTTTTTAATGCATGAATGACTGCAGAAGGGTTAGGGCAGTGAGGGTGAACTAGGGATAGACAGGAGCCCTTTGGTTGACTTTGAACTATAAGGGATGTCAGATAGGGAGATGTCCTGTAGCCATGATAACAAAAGTGGATCATTGGTTAATTCCTAGGTTTTTGGGTGGTCTACTAAGGAGACTGACTTAAGCTTCTCCAGCCTCAGCTTATTTCAGAAATGGGGACAATCATGTCACCTCATGGGGCAGCTGTGTGTATAAATGCTGGTATAAGCAAACGTCTTGGAAAACTTGACATATAGGGTGCCTAGTCATGAACTTTTGTGCTTGTTCTATAGTTCAGCAAGGCCCTTGTTCTATTCACCTTTTCCATATAGAAGCTAAAACTAAGTCTAGGAGACTGTAAATGGTATCCAGCTAAGATTTAAACCTCTGCCCATGTGACTCTGGGGCTTCATGGACTTGGAGCTTCTGGGCAGAGTTCAGTTGTACTCCTCTTATTCACAGACTCTCAGACTTTGGCCTTATTTAGAAGTAAAGTTCTTGCAGATATCAGTTTAGATGACCCAGAATAGAGGTGGTCCTAAACCTTAAAGACTAGATTCTTCTTTAGAACCATTAGGAGAATGCATAGCCCTGCTCACAATTTTAGGTTGTTCTTTCTGGTCTCTAGATATAAGATAGAATATTTTCTCTGGTAATAAACTACTACATAAATAAATATGTGGTATCTAAATAAATTAATATGTAAATAAACAATCACTTTGTGATTAATTTTCTTTTGGTGGCCATATGAAACAAGAACTGCCTTAATTTTCTTTGTCCCTACTGATAGCACCAGCCCTGACCTCAGATGAAGCTTCTGTTTAGGAAGTGGAATGTCTGGGTTCTCCAGGCAGCCTTTCCTGTGTCTGACTGGCAAGATTAGTTTAAAATTTAGCTTGTGAAAGTTGTATTGAGGAATTCTCTCACTTTTCAGGAGGAGTCAGACTTTACACATTAATATGCATTTTTTTAAAAATGGCAGATTGCCAAAAGGTCTCCTCAGAAGTCCAAAGGGTAAGAAAAGACTTTACTTAATTTTTTAAAATTCATTTTCACGTCTCTGTGTATCTGGATTGCATGTGTGTATGAATTACACCCGTGTCTGCTATTCACAGAGGACAGAGAATGGTGGTGAATCTCCTGAAGCTGAAGTTACAGATGGTTCGGAGGCGTCATGGAGAGGCAACTGAACTCAGGTCTTCCGTAAAAGCAATATGTGCTCTGAACATCTGAGAGCCATCTCTTCAGCCTCCAGCCTTCAGTTTTTGACTGTGATGCTCTCCAGGCAAAATCCAACCTCATCTCCATCACTACTGCCACCACTGCCACCACGACCATCACTGGTTTATCACCTTTATTGTTATTAAAATGAGTCACAAGGTTATTGTGACAAGAACTATGAAAATTATACTAAATAAACTACCTGTTTTCATTCTTACTAAGCTGTATTGGGCTGAACTAGTATTCACTGTGGAGCTGTGAAAAATCCTAAGAGCATAAACAGTGTGTCACAATAGAATGGGGCACATGAAGTTGGCCACAAAGCTTGTCCCAGGTCTTTAATATACTCCAAATGGACCCACTTTTTTCTAACAGTGGTTCTCAACCTGTGGGTCATAATCCCTGTGGGGGTCCCATATCAGATATCCTGTATATCAGATATTGAAATTAAAGGTTATAGCAGTAGCAAAATTATAGTTGTGATAAAGTGATCAATTAATTTGATGTTTGGGAGTCACTAAAATATGAGGAACTCTACTAAATGGTTGTAACATTAGAAAGGTTATGAACCACTGCTCTAGAAGAAGTAAAATCAACTAAAACTCAAATTCATTATTATGTGTTGTAATTCTCATTCACACATAAGAATCTGCTTTCTCTGTTATAACAGATGAAGAGTAAAATCACTCTGGCTACCTTGAGTCCAGAACAGTTCAAATGAGGGGCAATCAATAAAGTGAAATGACTGATTTCAGTTTGAGGAGTTAAAAAGAAAGGGAGAGAAAAAAAGGGGAAACAAGAATATGGGATTAATTTCGAATGAGGGATTGGCACTATTGTTCATTCTTTCAAGACAATAACTTCTATAAATTGTGGCAGAAAGTGCTCCTGACCCTCAACATGAGCATACATTTTATAGACAGAAATTTGAAAAGTAAAAACCTTCAAATTATATATAAAAAGGATGATGTAATCAAAGCTCATTAAGTATCAAACCCCATATTATATATATTTTACATGATTTGATAATGTAACTATAATATAACTTCTAAGTTACTCATTCAAAATCTCTACTTTAGAATTAATCTTTATTAACCGCCCTTTATTAACCTCCCTTTGGAGGCTTAGAGGTATCATATAAAAAAAAAAAAAAACCTTTTTATTTTTTGACTCCTTAGAATGTTTCTTATCTACGTGATTTAGAAAACTTAATTATTAGAATATCTCAGAATATATTTTGCAGGATTTAACATAGATTGATTCACTTAAATCTCACAGGGACCCTGAGACATAAGTTTTGTTTTTAACTATTTTAAAGTAAGGACATAATAAATCGGTACATTGGTGTCACCATTTGGAAGAGCCAGGATTTGAAGCCAGATTTGGCCCCAGAGCTTATACTTCATAACTTCCTATGCTCTCAAACAATTGCCATAGTTACTACTGCTGCTGCTGCTACTACTACTACTACCACTACTACTGCTATTACTACTACTACTGTAATACTAGTATTACTAACAATGCTGAGGATGTATACTACTACTGGTAAGAGTTTCTTTTGAAAGATCAATTCATATCTAGAGGATGGTTAAGGAGCAGGTGAGATCATTGGGATAGAAGAGCTAGGATTAGACTGGGAGGGGTGGGAGGAGGACAAGTGCTGAGGGACTTGGTGTAGAAGAGACAGTCCAAGTTGTTCAATAAATCAAGAACTGGGAAAATAGTTAAGTATCTGAGAGGGAGTGGCTTTGGTCCAGTTACACTTATGGACATATCCCATGTTATGGAGCATCCAGGACCACACACAGATCAACTTCTTGACTTCCTAGCTTCATTGTATTATTCAGAAACCATTCACAAATGTTCGAGCATTGGCTGTAAGTTTTCATTAACTAACTTTCTTTTATCTGCAATATCATTTTCTCCTTAATCATGTCCTTCCAGTCAAGGAAATAACATAAACATAAAAAAATGAAAAGAATGACTTCTGTGTGCTAACATCTCGGGTACTTCATTTAATTCAATCTTAGAGCAACCAACACTCAAATATGGATCATTATCTCAAATTGACAGGTGAAGAGAGTAATTTTCAAAAAGTTTAGTTGAATTCCCCAACCTCATTCAGCAAACTTACTCATTTTGGAGATGAAGTAGCTTCCCAAGAAACTGACCTGGAAAAGATTTGACCTTTCAGTGGGCTGTAGATTTTGTTGGTTTTCAGCTCATCTTTCCCTATTGCCTTTCATGTCCATGTCCGCCACCTCATAATGCATTAATACAATTGGATACTAAGAGTAACTAGTAGAGTAACTACTAGTAACTATGGGTTACATTGGTAACTA
>LR751887.1:9541-54332 GCA_902729485.2 Mus minutoides
AGACAGGGTTTCTCTGTGTTGCCCTGGCTGTCCTGGAACTCCCTCTGTAGACCAGGCTGGCCTTGAACTCAGAAATCTGCCTGCCTCTGTCTCCCAAGTGCTGGGATTAAAGGCGATAACTGACTTTCTTAAATATAACATAGTAACAACCCTCTCTCACTTTTATTAATGATTATATCTATTAATGAATATATTGATATGTAGTCTACAATCTCAAATTACAAAAGCACACTAGATGACATACAGGTCCAGAATCTCTGTTTGGGCTTGAGTTGTTTATTTTAGACAGGATATTGGTATAAGAAATACACCTTTATGAAACCCATAAAATATTAAGAATTTATTCATGAAGTTAAGAGATAAAATTTAACTTTAGCTTCATCCTCTGCAGATACCTTATTTAGGTAGAGAAGAAATGAGTGTCAGAGCTCCTGGAATTGGTGCCCCATATCATTCCCACAGCAGAAGCTCAGGACTCAGGTGTAATGTTGTGACTCACAGTCACGGGAATTTAGAATCACTCATGGTTACTACTTGGTAGAAGAAACCATAGAATTCTGGGATAGAGGCAGAGAGTCACTGGCAGTACATGGAATTCAAATACTGTAAATACATTAGTTTGTGAGTGCTGATACCTGGAGAAGCAAGTGAGGGTCTATCAGGAGGATTCTCTGACCTGAAAGGATGCTGCTTTTTTTGTTTTCTTTCTTTCTTTCTTTCTTTCTTTCTTTCTTTCTTTCTTTCTTTCTTTCTTTCTTTCTTTCTTTCAGAAGACCTACTCTAGAACATGTTCCCAGAAAACCAGAAAATGACCAACATTTAGAGCTACAGATCAACAAGGAGTCATAGTGCTCCAACTTTGTGTTCACTTGGAACTTTTCTTTGGAAGACATGGTGATACAACCTGAAAAGTGTGGTAAAGACAAATTTTTGCAATATTTCTAAAGCAACCTTGACTCTCTTTGTGACCATGGAAAGATCTCTTCAATTCTAAGATGACTGTGACCATACACTTAAATCAAATTTGCAGCTGGAGATCAGAGTCAAGACACTGAGAAAATTTTGACAAATAAAAAGGATGTTCCAGACTTTAATTATCTTGATTTTTCAGTCTTCAAATATAATTCATTTTAGCCTTATATTCATCTCAAATTTAGGCTGAGGGTTCTGTGCCCTCATTTCCATCTGAAGGACTGAATTACAATGAAACTCCAGACCAGCAGCAGGCTATATATGCCAATATGAACAAGGCATAGAAAATGTTTACTTTTTCTTCATAGTTATAATTATTTGATCTGTGAATATAGCTAAGGGAGAGACCTAAGAGGAGCAGTGGGGCCATGAAAATTATGGGGAAACTAAGGGGAAGGCTTAAAAGCATGGACACGAGGTATGAATCAGGATACAATTCATGTTGTTCAAGCAATACAAAGAAGAGCTGAAATTTATAGTAGTTCTTTGGTTTGGATCAAGTCTAAGATACATACATATCTTGGAGCTTGAATCTTGATTATAGTAAGTTTATTGAGTCCCATTTTCAGCTAGCATTGGTGTTACTGAGCAATTCACATGTTACTGAATGTAACTGTAAAACCACTATAGGAAGTAGAAAGAGGTAACATCGATATCTCTGTTCTGGGAATTGACATAATCAGAACTGGAGACTAGGCTGCAGAGTCGCGTGTTCTGTCTCCATGCCCCGAGGACCATGCATGGCTGATATATGTTTTTCATTACATCTAACTAGGAGCAGACTTTCAGAAGCAGCTGAATGTAGCTACTAATTATTTTCAAAAGTAGTAAAAATTACTTCCATGTACACTTGCTAAACTTTCTTTATTAATCACATAAAGAAAAGTGAAACTCACGTTGTACAAGTCAATTGGTCCAGCCGCAGTGGATGCATTTTGAAGCTAGCTCATCTTTTTAAAATATTTAATATGGAAGTTAAGCTTTTAGGTCAGCATACAAAGAATTTTCACATCCTAATACGTTGTTCATATTGGTTCTCCTCTTCCAGTACCTTGGCCTGTGCCCAATCCCTGTCTAGTTAATATCTTCTAGGCCTTCTTTCTGCTTTGTCAACAGCATTGTGCTGTCTATATCCCCTCCTCTGAAAATTGTTTCTTTTTTATCATTGTCTTTTTTCTATTTTCATGACCTATACATATACATAAGTGTAAATCTAGGTTGCACATATATGAGAAAAATGGATTTGTTTTTCTAAATCTGTCTAATTTTGAATAAGGTAATAATTTCTATTTTACTCACTTCCCTGGAAACATCATGAGTACAGTTTTCTTTATGGTTGCATAAAATCACATTTGATATATGTACTATATATTCCTTTTGTAAATGGGCAATAATGCAGGTTACACTTCCTGACTATTCACATGTGCACACATTTCTATGAGATGTTGACTTGGAGACTTTTGAGTATAGTCTTATTACTTTTAATTTTTTAATTTTAACGTTTCAGGAATCTTTTGTAAATGGGCAATAATGCAGGTTACACTTCCTGACTATTCACATGTGCACACATTTCTATGAGATGTTGACTTGGAGACTTTTGAGTATAGTCTTATTACTTTTAATTTTTTAATTTTAACGTTTCAGGAATTTCCAAACTGATATTTTTTTGGTAGCTAAACAACTTTACAATCTCACCAGAGGTGTATAAGGATTCCTCTCTTCTCATCAGCATTTGTTGTTATTTGTGTAGTTCTTAATGATAGCCATTCTGTGAAGACTTCTTTAGGTATTTATTGGCAATTTTCATTTATACTTCAGAGGCCTGTTAATCAGTTAATTAGCCTATTATGGATTGGATAACTGGGGGTTAGGGACTTAGTTTTTGTAGAGATTTCCACATCCCCCTTATTAATGTCCTGTCAGATAAGTCCTTGTCAAGATTTTTTCCATTCTTTAGGTTGTATTTTTAGTGTGCTGATTGTTTCTTGCACTGTGGAGTAATCTTTTAATTTCATGTAATGCTATTTGTCAATTTGTAGCATTAATTTTATTTGTTTATTGTCTTTTGCAAAAAATCCCTGGGTGTCCTGTATCTTGAAGTACTTTACTGTATTTTCTCTAGTACTTTCAACATCTGAGGTCTTATATGAAGGGCTTTCATGCAACTGACTTGACTTTTATGCTGGGTGAAATGTACAGATCCAGTTGTGTTCTTCTACATATAGAAATCAGTCTCTCTGGCACCACTGGCCAAAGAGGCTATCTTTTCTCTGGTATCTATATTTGTGTGGATTTATGTTTAGGTTCTCCATTCTATTCCACTGATGACCATTTGTTATCTTGTGTCAGCACCATGCAGTTTTATTATTATGGCCCTGAAATATAATTTGGGGTAAATTTCATGATGCCTATAGCATTGCTTTTCTTTTGTAAATATCTCCTTAGCTTTGGGGGCCCATTGTGCTTTTATCTGAATTTTAGGATTATTTTCCCCCGAGGAAATATTTTGCCAATTTATAGTCCCCAATGCTCAAAAATCTAGGATTAATGGATAAATTTAAGGAAACATATGACCCACCAACTTTAAATCAACTATAACGAAACAATTTGTGGTGGGAAAGATTTCTCAGGGGAGTTCCTATAGAAGATCCAGGTTCTCTTTCCAGCACCTTGTACATATTAGCTCACAACCATCTGTAATCTGTTTCATGGGAATAAGTCCCCCTCTTCTGTCCTCCATAGGCACAGCATGCATATGATGTACATATAAATAAGCAGATATGCATGTGAACATACACATACATATGCACATGTACACACATACACACACACACACACACACACACACACATTTTTTTAAATTGAAATAGTAGCACAAATTTTCTCAACAAAGATGAGTCCAGGACTAGAAATATTTATTAATGTATTCTACTAAATCCTTAATAGTTAGAACCAATGTTTGTCAAACTGTCCCATAAAGTAGAAAGAGACTAAATTGTAGCAAACATATACTAGAGCACAGAAATACCTTGACAACAAAACTAGATCAAGACATGGCAAAAAAACAAAACAAAACAAAACAAAACAAAACAAAACAAAACTATAGAGCAACTGTTCTGATGAAAATAGATGTAAAAAATCTGAATAAATTTCTGGCAAGCTAAATTCAATAACATTTTAAACTAGAGAAAAGATTCCAATAGTACTGAAAATACTGGATGTCCATATGCAGAAGAGTAAAATCAGTCCTGTATATTACCCTTCAAATAAATCAAAGCCCTCAATCTGAAACCTGAACCACTCTTGCTAGAATAAAACATAGTACTCTACAAGATGAAGGTGATGGAAAGGATTTCAGGAATATGACTGTAATTACCCTGGAGTCAAGGCCAGCAATTGGCAAATGGGACTTCTTAAACAAACAAACAAACAAACAAACAAAAACAAAAAAAAACTTCTGTAAGTCAAAGAAATAATCAATCTAGTGAGAAATAAACTCACAGAATGTGAGAGAATCTTTTTCAGCGATGTACAGGAGAGAAGAGTGATACAGAAAATATCACAAAACTAACTAACTAACTAACTAACTAACTAACTAACTAACTAACTAACAAAAAACCCAAACAATACAAAGAGTCAACAATAAAAAGGTCCAATTTAAAATTGGCAGAGGAATCTAAACAGAGAATTCTTGATAAAAGAAATAGAAACTGTTAAAAAAAAAACTTCAAAAAAGTGTTTTATCCTTCTTAGCAATTAGAGAAATAAAAATGAAAATAACTTTTTTTTTCTACTGGTTTCTCCTTGATCAGTTTTGGTAAACACAAGTTCTAAAGGTTAATAGAGTTTCCTTTACAAATATCTAATTTTTTATTAGATATTTTCTTTATTTACATTTAAAATTTTATCCCCTTTCCTCATTTCCCCTCCCCAAACCCTCCTATCCCATCCACCCTCCCCCTTTTCACTAACCTACTCACTCACATTTCCCTCTCCTGGCATTCCCCTACACTGGGGGCATAGAGCCTTCACAGGGCCAAGTGTGGATACTTCATTCCTTCTTAGAAGGAGGATCAAAATACTCATGGGAGAAGATACAGAGACAAAGTTTGGAGCAGGAACTGAAGGAAAGGCCATCTAGTGAGTGTCCTACCTGGGGATCCATCCCATATACAGCTCCCCAAACCAGACACTATTGTGGATGCCAAAAAGTGCTTGCTGACAGGAGCCTGATATAGCAGTCTCCTGAGAGGCTCTACCAGTGTCTGACAATTACAGAAGTGAATGGTCATAGTCCTCCATTGGACTGAGCACAGGGTCCCCAATGGAGGAAGGAGCTAGAGAAAGGACCCAAGGAGCTGAAGGGGTTTGCAACCCCATAGAAGGAACAACACTATGAACCAAACAGTAACCACAGAGCTTCCAGGGACTAAACTACCAAACAGAGTACACATGGTGGGACCCATTTCTCTAGCCACATATATATCAGAGAATGGCCTTGTGGGACATCAATGAGAGGAAAAGAACTTTGAGATTTCTTCTCACACAGGTCAGAATTGCTAAGACCCACGAAATAACTGGCAACAAATGTTGGTAAGGATGTGGAGAAAGAGGAACACTCATTCACTGTTGAAAATGAAGATTGGTGCAGCTACTATGGAAATCAGTATGGAATGTCCTCAAAAAACTAAAAATAAGCCTGTCACATGACCCAGCCACAACTCTACTTGTCACATGCCCAAAGTACATGATGTCCTACTCCATGAATACATATTCACAATGTTCACTGATTTCCTATTCATAATAGTTAGGAAAAGAAAATAACCTAATATTCAGCAAGTCAATGGATACTGAAAACGTATACATATACACAATGGTATACTATGTAGGTGTAAAGAAAATAAAATGAAATTTGAAGATAAATGGTTAGATCTAGACATTATTGAGTGAGGTAACCCAGATGAAGAAAGAAAACCAGCACATGTTCTTTTGCATTTGCACTTCCTAGACCCAAGTTCTCAGATGGGAGCATTCAACATGGCGTAATCAGAGACAGTAAAAAAAAAAAAATTATAAATGTTGGGGCAACGTTCAGGAGAATACCAAGACAGAGGTGACATGAAGTGGGATATGGGATACTGGGAAGGCCCTCTGACAGTACTGGAAGGAGGAAAGTCAACTGAGGAAGAAAGAGATGGAGAAGGGAAAATAATACCAAAGTTGTTTAATAAAGCCCAAGGAATCAATATTATTTTATATTTCCCAAAAATGTCAAGCGTCACATCCTTAGTCAAAGAACTACAAGAAAATAATAAGTATTAGCCTCTTCCAAGGATAAATACCATTATTAGTTGTCCAGTGTAAAGTGGTCAGCCTTAAAATCATTTACAAACAAGCAACAAAATGGACTCAGTAGATTATATATAAATATATATATAATATGAAATATTATAAATGTACATATGTATACACATTTGTACATATACATACATATGTATATACAATGTAATGGTGATTATGATCATGATAATTATGATTAAAAAGACTATCAACTGGAGAGTTGATGTGGACATGGGATGTGCTCCAGAGAGGATGCCTTGGAATGAATGGAAGGGGAAAGGGGAAGGGAAAGTGATACAATCACATTAAGAGATATTTACTGTCACCTGAATTTTTGACCTTAGCCATTCTGACTAGTGTGAGGTAGAATCTCAGGGTTGTTTTGATTTGCATTTCCCTGATGATTAAGGATGTTGAACATTTTTTCAGGTGGTTCTCAACCATTCGGTATTCCTCAGTTGAGAATTCGTTGTTTAGCTCTGTACCCCATTTTTTTTAAAGATTTATTTTATTTATTATATGTAAGTACACTGTAGCTGTCTTCAGACACTCCAGAAGAGGGCACCAGATCTCGTTACGGATGGTTGTGAGCCACCATGTGGATGCTGGGATTTGAACTTATCACCTTCGGAAGAGCAGTCGGGTGCTCTTACCCGCTGAGCCATCTCACCAGCCCCTGTACCCCATTGTTAATGGGGTTATTTGTTTTTCTGGAGTCCAGCTTCTTGAGCTCTTTATATATATATATATATATATATTGGATATTAGTCCCCTATCAGATTTAGGATTGGTAAAAATCCTTTCCCAATCTTTTGGTGGCCTTTTTGTCTTCTTGACAGTGTCTTTTGCCTTACAGAAACTTTGCAATTTTATAAGGTCCCATTTGTCAATTCTTGATCATATAGCACAAGCCTTTGCTGTTCTGTTTATGAATTTTCCACTGTGCCCATATCTTCAAGAAGTGGATGCTTACAGTCATCTATATGATGGAACACAGGGCCCCCAGTGGAGAAGCTAGAGAAAATACCCCAGGAGCTGAAGGGCTCTGCAACCCTATAAGAGGAACAACAATATGAACTAACCAGAACCCCTAGAGCTTATGTCTCTAGCTGAATATGTAGCAGAAGATGGCCTAGTCTGCCATCATTGGGAAGAGAGGCCCCTTGGTGTGGCAAACTTTATATGCCCCAATACAGGGGAACTCCAGGGCCAATAAGTGGGAGTGAGTGTGTAGGGGAACAGGGCAGGGGGAGGGTAGAGGGAACTTTCAGCATAGCATTTGAAATGTAAATTAAGAGAATATCTAATAATAAATAAATAAATAGATAAATAAAATTATAGAGGGGGAGAGAGAGAGAGAGAGAGAGAGAGAGAGAGAGAGAGAGAGATATTTACAGGATTTTCCAACCAATCACCAAATATGTATTCTACTCAGCAATACAGGGACACTTCTCTAAAGCAGACCACATTCAAGACATAAAATAAATCCTTTCAAATTCAAAAAGATTTGGATAATTCCATGTATCCTATCTGACCATAATGCAATAAAGCTTAAAATTGACAGCAAACAAATCTCTAGTTAATACACAAACTCATGGAAATTAAACAACTCATTACTGAATGTTGAATAGGTTAAAGAATAAATCAAGAAATAAATAAAAAGTATCCTGGAACTTAATGAGAATCAAAACATCACAACAGCTCCTATGAGACACATTGAAAACACTATTAATGCAATTTTGTTGAAGTTAAATGCATTATGAATCTTAATTTATTCATAATATACACTCTCTTAAACTAAACCATGACATAATGATTAAAAATATTCTCAAGCTGATCGTAGTGACATATACATTCATTTCAAACACTTGGGAAGCAGTGGCAGGCAGGCAAATCTCTTAGTTCAGGCCCAGCCTTGGGTACAGAGTCAGTTACAGGGCATCCAGGCCTAAAAGGAGAAACCCAGTCGCAACAAACAAAAAATATTACCTCTGTTCTTAGACACATTTTAAATGAAGTATAGTTTCAATCTTTTTGGATACCATTTGGGCACAGTCAATTATTGTGGTTTTCTTAAAGAATTCTAAGTTTGAAAATAACATAAATATTAAATCATACTTATTAAATGTCATTTTGATAATCTAGCATCATCTGGGAAATAGGCTTCTGAGCATGTTTGTGTGGATTTTCTTTTTAAAATGTTAATTGAGGTGTGAAGACCTGTCCACTGTTAGAGGCACCATTCCCTGGCTAGGATCCTGGACTGTATAAGTAGAGAAAGGGAACTGAGCACATTACAGGTTACTCATTCTGTTTCCTGGCTATGGATACAATGTGACTAGCTTCCTCAAACTCCTGTACTTTCCCAACTTTATGTGCCATGGAATTTTATGTCAAAATTAACTCTCTGCTTAAAGTTGCTTTTGTTAGGATATTAGAGCAACAGAAAAGTAGCCAAGTCACTAAGATAAAAAGTACTATGCTGATTTCAGACATCTTGTCAGTGATTTTATGGAATAGTTTATGTGCTCGTTTCATTATTAGAGAGAAATGAGTTTCCAAAGATTAATAATTTTAACAAGGATAGTATAGTACACCAGCTACAAGATTTTTTAGTAATGTTCAATCTAAGTATAATCCAAGCTTAAATACCAATATAGTGTGCTCTAACAGAGTCCAATCACAAAAATTAAATCTTATTTATACAGTTGGAAACAAGGTAAGAGGCCAAGCATAGGAGAAAAGCCAAGTGTGAAGACATGGATTAAAAGTAAGTCTGGAAAGTTAAACAGGAAGGATTTTTGTAGGGCTTTCTGCAGGCTCCACAGCAGTTCAATAATGGTACCAGACACAATTATATTTAAAGCTTAGACTTTAGCTGTAACAGTCTCCGAGGAAGCTTATCTAACTTACCTGACTAGCCAAGCTACGACTTATCACATGGCTAGTGCTATAACTTTTTCTACTTACTGCGGTCTGTGTGTATTCCCTCTGTGTCTGCCCTTGCATCTCCTCCTTCTGCTTTCTTTCTTTTCCCTGCGTCACTCTCTCTACCAAGAAGTTCTGGCTCCTACTTCCTGATCCAGCTACTAGCAATCAGCTCTGTATTACAACCAATCGGTAGCTAGAAAACCTGGTGATGAGCCATATAAATGACAATACCAAAATCCTGCCAGGACTTAGTTCTCTCCCAATGCAAAAACACACCTTCACACAGTCTGCCCAACTACTTGGGTTTCAGTTGATTCCATTTGTAGACTAATTAATAACCAAGACCAGCCACTGTGCTATGCAACGTGCAGTGTAAGACATGACGAGATAAATAGAAACCGGAGTTCTAGAGTGGCTTTTGTGAGTATAAACTCAGTGACACTCACTCAGGATTTTTTTTTTTCTTTTTTTCTTTTTTTAACATATATCTATACTGAAAAATGAGTTTGTTTAATTTTCTGTGTCTTGATGCCTACTATTCATTCTTTGTTGCTAGTAGTTTACTATTTATCGATCAGTATTCCATTCCATTAAGTTTAACAATGGCATGTGTTAAATCTGAGGGTTCAAATTAGCATCAGTGAGCATAGACTAACATCACAGATAGCTAGAGCAGCAGACACTCAATGCTGCTTATCTGTGTTTATGTGAATATAAGTAAATAGTTTTTCTTTTAAGACAGAGTTTTATTACACATCCCTGTCTGGTACGGGGATCACATTCCTTCTGCCTTAACCCTCCTAGTGGTCCGATTGCAGGTGCACAGGCCTATGTCTCACATAAAGACAACTCTTAGCCACCTGACAGACTGTATTTTGCTGGAAGAATTTTGTGTTTATAACTTGACATTGATAAAATCTCCGTGAGAAGCATGTTTATTGTATTTAGAGACTAGAATAGAAAGACGAATCCATTGGTAAAGATAAAGCTACCAGGATGGTAGATGCCTCGAGCGGGAAGAAATATCTATTGAAGTAGGCAGAGTTGACACCACATTCCTGCACATGATGTTTGACACTCACCGTGAAATGATTATGTGTCCATGAGTAAATCCATGCCGACAACCAGCCTTTCACTGATGAAACGGAGAGTGCTATTTTAAAGAGTGCTTCAAACTTAGATTAGGCTTTCAGACAGTTTATATTACTAAAATCCAGGGAAATCTCAGAATGAGATTCAATAAAGAGATTGCTAGTCAAGTATATTTAGCAGGTTTGCTCTTGTAAAAAGACAGATATACAAAAATACAGAATAATGAGGTACAGCCTATCTAGATGAACTCTGATTCATTATTTAAGAAAATGTTTTTGTCCTTGTTCAAACACAGCAAAGAGTAATGACTGAAAGGCTTTACATGTCAATGAAACAATAAGACATGTGGGGATTGTAATACAGTATTGCCTAATAGTTAACTCTTTATGTTCTTGTTACTGCATAAACTGCATTTTGACATTATGAGTCACCTGTATATCATGACAATATAAACATTAGGGAAAAAAAAGCAAACAAGATTCAGCCTTTTTAGATAGGCATCTATCAGTGAAGTTTCTCATGGTATCACAGAAGAGCTGAGTTGGACCATCTAAAATTTTGCATACAAGGATAGATTCAGTAGCAGGACCAAGGACCTGAGGACATAGCACAGAGTTCGAGCAACAGTATTGAAGCCAGGGGGCATCAGTGAAGATGATGACTGTCCTGTGCACTGCTGGGACACAGTCTTTCCACAGCACTGTCTTCCAGGCCTTTTGGCCCACAACTTAAAGAACAAAGGCTTAATGTCAGGATAAACTCAAAGAAGCATTCTCTTCAAAGTTTTAGCAAAGCAAAGCATATCGTTCAGTATTTTTCTTATGCTGTTTGGTTTTTTTTAATTAGTATAGTCAAACCACTGGAAAATGAAGAGTTAAGTGTAGGCTAAGAAGTCATAAGAATGTCTAAGTATCATTTTATTTTCTATTTGTGTTTTAAAATTTATTTCGTTACTGCATAAACTTCATTTTGAAGGAAGACCTTCTCCCATCACATAATCTTCAGAAATATCCTCCCAGACCCTCCCAGAGACTTAGATAAGTTACACCTGCTCTCTATAAGCAGAGACTTCCATGAGGTTACACCTGCTCTCTGTAACCAGATTGCCTCTCACCTGGGGATTTTCTAAGCTTGAGTTCTATGCCCAACAGTGGACATCAAATGTTGGTGTAGTTTTTAAAGTGGCAATTTCCCCCAACTAGCTCACAAATAAATGAGACAGAGACTACATGATTTATTTAATCAAGCTTTATGTTACAATATCTGAGGAGTTATTAATCTATTCTATTCCTCTGAGCTAAACTGGCTACCTCCCTGCCAAAATCCCCAAGATACTTGCATTTTAGTATTAACTTGGCTCTCTGGGCTCCAGGTGTGTTCTCATGGTGTCTCTGATGTTCTATTCCCATCTCCCACTTCTTTCTCTCTCTCTCTCCCTCTCCCTCTGTCTAGTTCCTCTACTGGCTGGGATCTGAAATTCTTTCTGCCCCACTTTAGTTTCCAAATAAAAGACAGAGAACCATGGTGTCAGCACTATGTTGGACAGCTTCTCCTCTTACATCCCTGTCATGGGCCCCATGTTAGTTAGTCACCAACTGAGTTTTGCTGTGCTTGCTCTGATCCATGTGTGTCCTCAGGGTGGTTTTCTCTAGGCCACTTGCTCATGGCCCACCCTCACATCAACCTCCTCCTTCCCTACCTTTTCCTCTCCTTCATGGTCTCTACCTGAGACCTCCCTCACTCCATCTCAAGTCTCTACTCCATCTCAAGTCCCTACTTCCTCTCTTTCCTGTCCAGTCACAGGCTCTAGCCTTTTGTTATCCCATCAGTGATTGTTGAGGAGCCTTTGTACAGCACGTTGGTCAATACAATACCCATCTTCACACAGCAACCTGATCCTGGGGCAGAGATCTCAGTGTCTGAATACATAGCACACAATACCAACCCTATCAGCTCTCATCTCTGAACAATAGTAGAGACTTGTCTGTTCCTAGTAACAGTCAAACTGAGACAGTTTCTATTCAAGGGTATTTTCAGTATAACTGTCTAGTAAGAACAAGAAAGCTGATCTGGCATAAACTAGTTTTAGGTGCACATGCAACAAGGTAAAACTGTACCTTCAAGTGAACATTTAGAGAGAATGCTCTATTTACCTTCCATATCTATACATATGACCAAAATTATTTGTCATGGAAAGGCACAGATGGATTAGAGAAAATTAATATCTGACCTAAGCTATCAGTGAAAATGGGGATCCATCAAAGCTATGCTCCTTGGCAGCATTCTCTTGAACCCCATGAAGGGAAGGCCTAAATTCTAATTCAGACCTTGAGTACTCTCATTCTTGTGACCTTGCTTCCAGTCTTGACTGTGCATCCATTTATAACCTTTAGTGTTCCTCCACATTGAATAAAGTCCTCTTGCCTTCTACAAACCCATGTGAGCCTTGATTTCAGTTCTTTGGACAAGAGACCAAGAACATGAAAACACCTGGCCCACATCCTGACCAAGAGTAATAATCACATTGGACACTATTCGGTTTAATACTCTACTTGTACTTTCTAGATAAATGTATATTTTGTTTGTTTCTTTGTTTGTTCGTTTAACTTCTGTGTCAAAAGTGAAGTCCATTGCCCCCAAGGAGGGAGCCTGTAGGTGAGGAGCTGTCCTCAACATGTAATGGACTTTGTTTTGTGGCTCGTTTTGATTTCGTGCTTGCAATACTCAGTGGGTATTGTATTTCCATGGGAACACAATCTGATACTCACACTAAATGCAAGTGTGTGTGTTATATCCATGGATATACACCACCAAGTGAATAGCAGGCAGCTCTATGAGACCCATACCTCTTACTAAAACTATAACCTGCTTTAAAGCATAAAGAAGACAATGTCATCCTAAACAACAAGAATGAGCAAGGAACCTTATTATTATCTATTTCTCATTAAATTGTCTTTTTAATCTAAGAACCAGAGTCCCTGTGTGTGCATGTGTGTGTGCATGTGTGGGTGTGTGTGTGTGGGTGTACATGCATGTGCACACGCACATGCACATATGTGTGGTTCTGGGGTTTGAACAAAGGGCCTGTGTATACTAGGTAAGCACTCTATCACTGAGCTGTACTCTTAGTCTAGAGCTACTTTTCTTTTCTGTCCTTCCTTATTTCAGATGAAGGTTGTAAATATTAGTACAATGTGTATATATGAACAAACAAAATAAGAGCATCTTGAACCTTCCATGTTGGCTCTGGGAAGGAACATAGTGGACATACCAGTGCCCACCCCTTATTCTATGAATAGATTATTAGAGCTCAAGAAATAGTCACATTGTTGTGTGTTATTTCTCGTGGTCTACCCGTAAAGCAATAAAGTACTAATATTGGTTCTTAAATGTAGAATTTCCATAGAAAGCTATACTATAGCAATAGCAGTATTTGGTTTTTAGAAACTATTCACATCTGCTATGGGATTCTTTCAAATTAGGAGAATCAACAAACAATTTCTTCTTCTAAGTTTTACTGCTGTTTCTACTGCTGTATAGAAAATATACATTTATAAATACATATATAATATGTATAAATTATATATATATAAATTATGTAATATTTCTGATGAATATAGATATCAGATTAAGGATCTTCTCTTTTATTTCAAAATGGCACAGCACATTATAAAAATTAATAATAATAATGAGACATAGCAGTGGTGAACACACTAAGCCCCACACTTAGGGAGTAGAGATAGAAAGATAAGGGGTTTAAGGTTATTATTGGATTATTAGCTGTCTAGATAGAGCTCAGCTAGCCTGGGTTATTTAATAGATGGTAAAATCAAAGCTTAGAATGAATAAATAATGTTGCCAACATCTTAAAGCCCCCTATAGAGACATTAGGATTTAAAATAGAATCTGGAGGTGTTGGACCACAAAGCCTAGTTTCTTGAGGGAGAACCTAAACCCACCAGGTGTCTTAATTGGAGAATTTATTCCTGTCAAGAAAAGACAACATTTAATTGGGATTGGCTTATAGTTTCAGAAATTTAGTCCATTATTATCATGGCAGGACATGGTGTATGTAAGCAGACATGGCGCTGGAGAAGGAGCTGAGAGTTCTACATCTTGACCTACCAGCAGCAGGAGAAGACCGTGTGTCACAATGGGCATAGATTGAACATATAAGACCTCAAAGCCCACCTTCACGGTGACACATTTCTTCCACCAAGTCCACACCTCCCAATAGTGCCACTCCCTATGACCAAGCATTCAAACACTTGAGTCTATTTGTGGCCATTCCTAGTAAACCGCCATAAAGGGTCCAGCTCACAACCACAAGTAGTAAGAGGGGCCCAAGGTTATACAGCAAACAACAAGGAGTCAAGGATGTTGGTGTATTTCTACCTCAACCCACGTGACTCTTAAAAGGCTTTAGCTCCATAATTTTAATTAACAGGGTAAGCAAATTAACAAGGTAAGGGCCAATATAGCTAATCCAGAAGCTCATGGGTTGTATCAGCATGTGTGGTTCAGAGATTAGCAAACTCTCAGATTTCCTTTCACATCTTTAGTTACCCTCCAAGATGACTAGAAAATTTCTGTTTTATATTAGTGTCTTCTGAGTTTATCAGACTATGTTATAGAGCCCAAAGAATTCATGTGTATCAGCAGTTTTAATCTTTGCCCAAATCTCACTGGCAAATATGAGTATATCTTTTATTCATGGTGTTAAATACAACCCTTTGCCTGGATATGCATGGTGTTTAAAATATTCTAAATAATATAAAACAATATATTTAAAGAGTCTGTCATGTGGATATCAAATTTTCTATTACAGTTTGAACTATAGCACTATACACTTGAATGTCTACTATCAACAAAAGTGGGAAAATCAATATATGTTAGATATAAGTTTAATTTAGTAATTATTGGAAGATAGTATATTCTTATATCATATCTATTAATAAATATATTTTACTGTTAAGTTTTAGATCAAATATTTACTTTTAGTCTATATATATATATTTGTCAAAGTATTTATTAGTATAACCTCTTAATTTCTGATGTGTCCTGGCAGACATGAATGTATTACTTTGCCCTGAAGTAAAGAGCTATAGATAATTCCATTGTAAGACATATATACAGAATGGTTTGCAAGATATTTTTCAAATGTTTTCTCTTCTCATGATATCATCATCCTCAAATATTCCTATGCAAAGCATACAAAGCCCACGCTCGGTACAGAATTTAAAGGGAGCGTTGTTTAGATAGCTTGCTTTGAACTTGCATGATAACTCACTTGTCAACACTTACTAACCCTCATATTCTACTTTTGTCTGTTACAGAAGCCACGTTTTTGTTGTTCATACCGTATAAAGCAAATGACAAGGAGAACAGTTCCCCTAATTCATTTGTTGTTTCTGGTAAAATGAAGCAAAATGAACTTGGTGCCTCTTCTTACAGACTTTTCCTCACAATCAAAAATATCCTCACTTTCCATCTATCTATCTATCTATCTATCTATCTATCTATCTATCTATCTCTACACACACACACACACACACACACACACACACACCTCACCTGCTTAATTTTAACGACATGCAAATGTACATGAAATGCTACAATAAAGGAATGCAATAAATTCTAAGAAAAAAATGACTAATTCTTTCCAGTTATTCTGAAATAAATGTGCAGCACATTCTCAATAGTGTGTTTCTTGTACAATGATTTAAAAAATAAAAGATGTAACAATGATATGAGAACTGTTGTGTTCAAATGTGAGTATGACAAGGAAAAGGAAAGAGAAAAACCTGACTCTCTAAAGAGGAAAAACCAGGTCCCCCCCTCACCCCCCCAAAAAAGAAAAAGAGCATGCAAGCAGCCCTTTCTCTCACAACTTTGCAAACTGAGGTTTGAGCTTTGAAATGCTAGGACAATAATGCAGCAGCCATGAATGAATGCCTTCCCGCGTCTCATAAACTCTGGCATGAAGCATACTTTTGAATAATCAAGATAATTTCCATGCTAATTCTGAGTATTTAGAGCAGTTGTTCTCGACCTTGGCAGCACTTTAGAATCCTCTGAAAAGCTTTTACATTTTTTTCTGAGCATCACCTCAGATCAATTAAAATCCGATACTGGGCGGGCCCAGGTAATGCTACTGTTTTAAAAGCTCACCAAGGAACTCTAACGTGCTCAGAGCACTGAACTTGGGTAAATGCTATTATGCACTGTGCTAAGAATAAGCATTTAAATTGATAAGTGAGAAACTTTTTTTTATTTTTCAGGAAAGTGTCACCTCACAAAATTCATACTATATTCCATCTATTCTTCTCTTATGACCCAAACCAAAATCAGCTCTGACCATGTTTAGAGCTGGCAGGGTGGTGAGTTACTGCTGGCCTGTATTTGTGCTTACCAACTTGGCATGGTGGCCATTGGGTCAGGTATGCTCCAGGGAGCCAGAGCACCCTGCCTAGCACACCTTCTTCTCTCAGCTCCCTCCAGTCCCCTCCCTCTTTGAAACAGTTTAAATCGAGTTCTTTTTTTTTTTAATGTAATATTCATGCGGTACATTGAAACTCCCTAGACTGAAAATTTTTATTTCTTTGCCAAAGGAAGCAGGAACAGTTTGCAGGCAAAAAATATTAAATAAAAATTGCCTACATTTTAAATCCTTCTTTTATTTGGTTTTCTTACTAGACCAAAGTGAAATGTGACCTGCAGCTTTGAGGTCTCTCCCAGAATTAATAATCTCCAGGTGTATTCAGAACCATTAATTGCCTCTGAAAGGAGCAACAGGAGGTTTCCCCAGAATCCTGTTAAGTGGAGGAGGGATACTGAGCCCGTGTTTGCTGCTTCAGTGAGTTCCTATGGCCGAGGTATTCATGTTGTGCTTAAACTATGAAGCTTGAAAGGAATAACTTGGGCAGAGAACTTGGTTGTGCTAGCATGAGTGCACCGAAAGCCTTGTAAAGACGGCTTTTTGAATTCCATGTATGTTAAGCAGTTTCTGAAGGACTGTTTCCACTTTAGGTTTTTGCACAATAAAACCCAAATTGCACTTTTGACTATTGAGCTGAGTCTTTTTAACTTGCTTTCTTTTTGAATGAAAGAAAGAAAGAAAGAAAGAGAAAGAAAGAGAGAAAGAGAGAAAGAAAGAGAAGGGAAGAAAGAAAGAAAGAAAGAAAGAAAGAAAGAAAGAAAGAAAGAAAGAAAGAAAGAAAGAGAGAGAGAGAGAAAAGGAGAACCCCTCGTGATGACATGGCTTTGTCACATACTGACACAGTCTATTTCTTCAGCTTCTATGTCATTAAACGAGGTGACTTACTTATGATGATTAATAATGATGAAATATGTATGAAGAAATAAATTATACAAATTCTACTCTGTATGTGAAGGGAGCGATACAAATTACCAGGCCCTGATTACCCCTCCACCTTGCCCAAACAAGGGACAGAAGAGCACTGCTCTATCTGGTTTTCCTCTGAGATCCCAACTTAGGAAGTAGACTACGAAAAAGTTTGAAAGGTGTTGTGACAGGCTCAAATTCTTTTAAATTGTGGATTTGTAAAACTCTGCCTCTCCCACCAGCCCATCCCCAGCTTTCGCTCTTGCCTTCACGTCGCATTATTTAAGGCAGCCGGGAATACCGGAGTCAATGCCATCTGACAGGATGTGTCAAATGCTTTTGTCTCCGCTGACAGGAGACTAGACACTCTCCTAGAGCATTTCCTCAATATCCATAACTGAACATGTAGGCTGTGTGCTGAGCAGAAGGGAAGGAGGCCTCCTCATGCCTCATCCCTGCAGACAAGGCAGGTGTGAACAGGGCTTGGACGGTCCTAAGAAATCTGGCTCAGAGGTAGGTCATCGCCACCACGTGTTTATTAATTTGTCATCACTACGGTGGATCTGCTTCCTCTGGTTGTGGCCTGTATCCTTGATGTTAGGGAAAGAGATGAAGACACGAGCAAACCCATGTAAGTCTCCTAGTTTTCACATCCAATAAAGTAATGGATTTGATTTTAAGGAGTCAAATCATCCCATCTATGGAATTTAAAGCAACTGTAAGTCCATTAAAGCTGAAATTCCATGGAATGATTCCTGAAGTTTCTGGAAGGCTATACACATCTCTAAACAACATTTTTTTCCCACTTCCTCTGACTAAAACAATGGCCTTTCTCCCTATTAAAGAAAAAACAAAACAAAACAAAACAACAACAACAATAACAACAACAAACCAGGTTGTCTTATTTTCAAAGGAATTGGTTTAAAATGATTCTGGACATTCCTCACTTGGCAATGATAATGATCTCGAAAATACCGAGAATAAGAACCAAGCAATACCATACTCCCCAACAGGATAACACCTTCAACCCATGTACAGGGGACACTGGTGACCCCTTCCAACCAAATCACTGTGTAATTGGGCCCTGAGGTCTTTGAGGTTTTCCTTTACCCCCAAAGTTTTTGGCACATTAATCTTTTCATAGACGTTACACATACACTCAACAGATGTTCTTACAAATAAATTATGTGACAGAGTGAGAAGCATGACACTTTTAGGAGATAAATATTAAACCAAGTCATAACAAAATATGGAGCTGACAGTCCTTGTACTTATTTGGTGTTATAGTGAAAGTTCCTAATTGTTTGGATTAATTTTTGCCAGATGGAATACACAAAAATTTAGAAAAATCACTGTACATGAAGCCAATTGGTAAATGTGTTTTTTGTGGTTTTATAGATGGTGGGCTGTGATTCCACTAGAATGTAAACCCTTGGAAGAAAAGAGAAGAATTGAGTCCAGTTTATTGGGATCTATCCAATCTGTAGCATATCATAATTTTTCAGCAAATCCCATGAAGCTGTTTTGTTTTGTTTTTAATTCAACTCAAAGGGAAATGTATGTATTTATCTTTTCCACTGCTGATGGTTTATCTGAGAATTAGATTTGGCAGGAGATAACACTCAACCTTTTATTGCTCATCTTAAAGTGAAATACAAACATGTTATAAACAGATCTCCATTATTGAATTAGTAAGAGTCTCACTCTTTATTCTTATATTTAGGAGCCTTTACATCTATCTGTTGGCACTTCAACCACTAAAAAGAAGGTGGCTACTTCATGATTTTATAAATTCAATGCAATCTAAACTTCTGGGTTTTGTGTATTAGTTATTTTATTACTCAATTAATTTTTAAAAATATAGTTTAGTTCTCATAAAATTCATAATTGTGAGATGACTCAGAAGATAAGAGTACTCCCAGTGTAAACATGGGGATCTAAATTCAGGTCCACAGAAATTACAGAAACAGCCAGGCATGATTGTATTTATACCTATAACCTTAGCTTTATGGATGGCAGAGACAGGAGGATCATTGGTGCTTACAGGCTGCCAGTCTAGCTCCAGTTTAAGTGAGAGGCCCTGTATTAAAGAAATAAAGCCAGTAAAGCCGGTGGTGATAGAGCTGTCCATAGGGATATTCATGCTCACACACAGACACACACAGACACACAGACACACACACACACACACACACATATATATATATATATATATATATATATATATATATATATAATGTGATCATGTGTACACACACATTTTCACCGTGCACACCCACAAACACACACCACCACTCACAATCATATACCCACAAAATAAATAAACCAAACCAAAAATAAGTTTAGGTCATTGAAATTGAATTTGAATAGAAATATAGATGGCTATAAGTAAGGAAGGTTGACATTTGGTAATGGTTATTAAAACAATATTTTCTTAGGATTTACTTTGTAGGCATATTGCACATCAAAAGATTTAGCAAAACGGAGTACTGTTCTGCTATTAACAACAATGAATTTATGAAATTCTTGGGCAAATGGATGTATCTGGAAGATATCACCCTTAGTGAGATAACCCAATCACAAAAGAAGTCACTAGATTTGCACTCACTGATAAGTGGATATTGGCACAGAATCTTAGAATACCCAAGATACAATTTGCAAAACACAAGAAAATCAAGAAGAAGGACAACCAGCATGTGGATACTTCATTCCTCCTTAGAATAGGGATCAAAATATTCATGAAAGGAGTTACAGAGGCAAAGTTTGGAGCTAAGACAAAAGGATGGACTATCCAGAGACTACCCCACCCGGGGATCCATCCCATATTCAGTCACCAAACTCAGACACTATTCCATAGGACAGCAAGAGTTTGCTGAAGGGACCCTGATATAACTGTCTCCTATGAGGCTATGCCAGTGCCTGGCAAATACAGAAGTGGATGCTCACAGTCATCTATAGGATGGAACACAGGGCCCCCAATGGAGAAGCTAGAGAAAGTACCCCAGGAGCTGAAGGGGTCTGTAACCCTATAAGAGGAACAACAATATGAACTAACCAGAACCCCCAGAGCTCATGTCTCTAGCTGCATATGTAGCAGAAGATGACCTAGTTGGCCATCATTGAGAAGAGAGGCCCCTTGGTATGGCAAATTTTATATACCCCAATACAGGGGAACGCCAGGGCCAAGAAGTGTGAGTGGGTGGGTAGGGGATCAGGACAGGGGGGAGGGTAGAGGGAACTTTCAGGATAGCATTTGAAATGTAAATTAAGAAAATATCTAAAAGAATTAGCATTTTCAATTCCAGTCCTTGAATTGTTAAATGTTGAATGAACTGTATATCTACAATTCAAATTAGCATTGTATTATAGACCCTACAAAATGAAAAAAAACAAAAAACATAAAACAAAACAAAACAAAACTAAAACCCAAAACCCTAAAATTACTGCCTTTAGAATTGAGGATTGAATTCAGGTTTTCAGTTTGAAAAGCAAGTAGTGAGTAGGAATGCTGGATTATGTGGTTTCCTATTCTGTCATGGAGTGAGCCTTGTATCAGTAGATTAATATTTTTACCTTAGAGGCAGACTCTTCTGAAACCTGTTTCCTCCTATAAACCTGGTTAGTTTGTTTTCCTTTCCATGGCCATGAGAAGAATAGGGTCTCGGTTTGTAGACAAAAGAAAGATTTAACAAAACCCAAATCAAAGATAAAGTAAGTAAGCTGACCTTCCAACAGCAGCAGTGAGGCCAAGGACTGAGGCAAGCCAAGGAGAGATGTGCAGACAGACCCTTGGCGTCTCAGGTTTGTTTTCCCTTCTGCTTTGAAACTCTTCTTTTTCTTGTCCCACATAAAATGAATATTTTTTTTTTCTCCAAGAAGATCACAACAAACAGTTGGACTTTTCTCCAGTTATGCAGCCCCAAATAAAACGACAATATCAATAGTTTAGAAATTCTGGTGGAACCTGTACCTCAGTGAGATACCTCCTTAGTATACACAGAGCCTTGGGTTAAATACTGAACACACACACACACACACACACACACACACACACACACTTTCCAGTCATAGACATGATGTTCTGTAATAGGTTAGACTTTACATTTGAATCTGTTAAAGAAATAATTATTGAACGAATGAATTAGAAGTAGGACTGGTTATTTAACTTCTGGATATATGACGAGTGCTCCCGATGTCATTGTTTCTAGTTGTTGTTTCCATGTATTTTGATTCATCATGATTGAGTGATGCCAGCAGATTTCATGATTTTTGTGGGACTTACATGTTCTTGAGAAAATCAAGTAAAGAAACAATCTGAAAGTCGGTGTCCTGAAAGCATCAAGCTAAGTAGAATTATATTCTGCCTGAAGAAAGTGCTCCTACGTAAGATGGCATTAGGAACTTCTCTAGAAAGAAGAAAACTACCTCAGAGTCCATAGGCTGGGTCTCTCCCAGAGCTGCTTGCGTTTTGTGCTGTTGTTTCTTTGTTCCTGCTTGTTTCTTATGTTGTTCTTGTCAAACTCAAATGAGTTACTCGCATCCACTGTTACTGTGCTCTTTCCCTTTTGTATTTGTTAGTGTGTGTGGTATTTTTAGATTGGACATCAAATACACCAAATATGAATGGCATAGAATCCTGATACTTTCGGATTCCAGATCTGAAATATAATGAGACTTTATTATTTTCACCTGTTTCAGAGCTAAATATATTTAAAGGTTTGTTCTGATTTATACAAGGGTCTCCTGGCCTAAGATTTCCCTCACTCAGCTCTTATGGTCCAGAGTTCAAGGATTTCCAAAGTAAAGCCTAAGTTCTACTGGAGACCTTCTCTCATAGTAACTCACTTCTAATCTTTGTCTCCTCTACATATCCAGTTGTTAAATTCCCAAATTACTTTGCACTACATTTCTATTGTGTTCCTCGGTTTTTGACCCACACAATTTACTAAATTTCTTGAGAAAAACTCATAAATGTACAAAAGATCAGTTTCTCACATATTTCCTCTGTGTCCTGAATCTGCAAAGTCTAGGGGAACATTTACCTGAATAGTATTAACTTACTTCCTTCTATATTGGAATCGCAGCTTCTCTAACCTTGGTGTCATTCACAGCTCTCAGATGTCCTTGAATATATGTCTTCAGTACTGTGCTGGGCTGTTGATAACTAAAGTCATAGCTTGCTGAAGAATAAATTCTCTTATACCTCAGCAGCAGAAGTGTCCTGAGATTTCCACTTTTTTTTTTTTAAATTGTGTACTTCCACATGCAAAAAAAAATCACATCAAAACATGACAACACATTCTGCCATTGTCTCCACGTTTTTTGAATTGGAATTCTGTGGTTGACAAGCACATACATAGCAAATGGTACCAGGTTAAGATCATTCACAGGGCTTTAGTCAAACATTACACTGAACTTTAGAATGGACTTTATATTGGCTCAGCCTCATAATGAACAAACAGATATGGACTTTTAACAGGAAGCCCCTCCTCTCTTGCATAGACAACTAACTACCTGCATGGTCCTATTACGTGGCAGCTAACTATCACATGAGTTATCTAACAAAGACCAAAGTGAAAATGGAAATAGTTCCTATGTAGAGGTTTAAATAAAAATGCTCCCTATAGACAGTGACACTATTATTAGGGGTGGCCTTGTTAAAATAGGTGTGGTTTTTTTTAAGGAAAAGTGTTATTGGGGATGAGCTTTGAGGTTTCAAATACTCAAGCCAGGCCCAGTTTCTCTCTCTCTTCCTGGTGACTGCTAAACCCTATGGAGAACTCTCAGCTTCTATAGCATGATGGCTGCCTGCATGTCACCATGCTTCCCTCCTTAATGATAAAGGACTAAACCTCTGAACTTGTAAGCCAGCCTCAATTAAATGTTTTCTTTTATAAGAGTTGTCATGGTCATGATGTCTATTCACAGAAATAGAAATGCTAACTATGACACCCTACTTCTTAAAACTAAACATTCCCCTTTCTCAATATGCTATAAATCATAGAGCTTAGTATATTAAAGGTGAAAGCACAGAGAGGAGGAACAAACAGTGGGAAACAGAATCATTTTGTGTAAAACCTGTCTAGGAAACTGGATCCATACTAACTAAATGAAGTTCTCCACATAGATACCGACATTTGTTTGCAATACTGGAGAAATGGCTCAGCAGTTTAGCACCCAGACTGCTATTGTCAAGAAGTGAGTTCAGTTCCTAGTATCCATGCTGGATTGTTCACAACTGCCTGTAACTCCAGCCACAGAGGATTTATTATCCTCAGCTGGTCTCCATAAACTCTCTCCTCCGCACATACATATACCCTTGCCCATACTTAAAAATAAAAATTAAAAATAAGGTAAGAACTCTAGGTTTGACCCACAGGTGTAGAAAAAAAGGTCTCCATCTTCCAGCTGCTTGAATTGAAGCTGCTAACTCCATTTTCGTACTGGTAGCTCTGGGATACCATGGTGCCGCAGACCCTCTCGGTCCCCTTGTCTGCATGGGTCAAGTTTTCTGGAGCAAAGTGGGCAAGGATTCTGCGAGTGACAAATAGACACTACATGAAGGAGTGTGGATCTGAATGCAATTTTTCAAATCGAGCATCAGACTTTTTATACATAAGAAAGTTAAGTGACACACCGGCAGGATACAATGAGGTTACTAGAGGTTACTAGATTCTTACACAAAACAGAGGAATGCAGACAAAGAAAGGACTGGCAGGAACCAACTGGGGTAAGATTCAATGTTAAACAACTGGGATCAAAACCAGCTCCACCTAAGGTCCACTTAATCTTTGAAGCCATAGTTCCTATTGTAAATACTTGTATCTGGGTGTAACTCAGTTAGCTATAGTTCTAAGTATCTAGTCTGGTTCCTCCTCAGACTGAAAACTTCCTTAATCCTAGATAGTGGTGAATTCCTGTGTAGGGAAGTGGCTTAGCTATTTATGCCCAAGGTTGGATCAAGGACTGCCTAGAATCTAACCTAGCTATATGTCAAAAATTCAATCTTTAGAAGCACTTATATTGAAGCAATATTAAGGGAAAGCACACAGATCTCTTTACCAACTAAAGCAGGCACATCAGAGCATTCTTTATACAGGATGCCACGATTCCAGGAGACTAAGTTTCTGTGAACTTTTTGCCTCAGGACCAGGCCCAGACTTTTCAGCCTGTCAGGCGGGTCACTACTGGAGTGGATGTAGCACCATGGAAGGTCCAAACCTGATTATGCACATATAAGAAGAAGAATATCAAAATAAAGGCATTGAGCATGCTTCCAATAAGATCATAGAAAACAACTCCCTAGATTTAGACAGCAGAATATCTATCTATCTATAAGAGAACTAAATAACTTCAAATAGACAAAACCAGAAAAGAAATTCTCTATGAGACATTAAAGCTACAAAAATTAAAAACAAAGAATAAAGAAAGGATATTAAAAGGTTCAAGAGAAAAAGGCTAAGTTGCTTATAAAATCCAACACATCAGAATAACTTGAAAACTTTTAAAGTCACAAGGGCCTAGAGAGATGTATTTCAATTGTGAAAGCTCATAATTGACAATCCAGATTATTATATTCAGAAAAACTATCTGTTAAAATAGAAAAAGAAATAAAAGCTTCCCATGATAAAAATAAAAGATTTTATGCCCACTGATCCTTTCTCCAAAGAGCAGTGGTAGGAATACTTCATTCTGAAGATAAGGATGAGTGTATGAAAGGGATTACAGGAAGTTAATAAATACTCTCAAAACAATTAATCAAATAGTTCTAAGAAAACAACATAAAACAACAACATGACAGGTATTAACATACATTCTTCAATAATACTTTAATATCAACAATCACAGTCTACCAAAGAAGAGACACATACAAAGACAAGATTATAAAATAAAATCCATCTTATTTTCTCTCTCCAAGAAATATATTTCAGCATCAGCGATTAACATGACTTCAGTGTAATTGGATGGTGTGATGGTTTGTATATGCTTGGCCCAGGGAGTGGCACCATTAGGAAGTGTGGCCTTGTTGGATTAGGTATGGCACTGTGGATGTGGGCTTTAAGACCCTTATCCTAGCTGCTTGAAAGCCATCCTTCTGTTTTCCTTTAGACCTAAAGGTTAAAACTCTCAGCTCCTCTCCAAGCATGCCTACTTGGATACTGCCAAGTGCCCACCTTGATGATAATGGATTGAACCTCTGAACCTCTAAGTCAGCCCCAATTAAATGTTGCCCTTTATAAGAGTTACCTTGGTCATGGTGCTACCTCTTTCTGAGTTGTTCATGAGTAGGATCTCAACACCTTAAACATTGCAGCTTTGTTGCATTTGTTCTTGGTTACCCTCCACAATTTGATTGTAAAGCCCCACTGTTGAAAATAAATCAGTCTGGTCCTGACCTGAAAGCTTCATCTCTATATCTAGCTTTCATAGTGATATAAGGTATATGCATCATCATACAGGTGAAAAGAAATCAGTCTTTCCTAGCTGTGAAACCTTCAAGCTACAGTAATGACCTGGCCATCAAAATATGCCTATTGGTACAATAATGGCACAAGGTTTATGGGAGTAACCAACCACTTTCTGATCAAGTTTAAGGTTCACCCCACAAAACAAAACTCATGCCAGTTACCTTTAACTATGCCCTAAACTCATGACTGAGTAATCATAGACCCCAGGAAAGGACTTAATATAATTATTCTGCTGCAAGGACAAACTATTAAACTGCCTTGTATGCTCTCATCATTGTATTCATAGATTAGTATATTGCTCAACAATTATCATAAGCTTCTTTTTTTCAGTAAGTGTTAATTAATATAGAGACCCACAACACTGGGTCAGTGTATAGAGAAAAACAGCATTTAACACAAGGCTGTAATGGAATGTCACACACTCTGCCAACAAGACTCTGGGATTGTTGTGAAGATAGGGTGAAAAGACGATAGAGACAGAAGCAGTTGATTTATGGAATGAAGTATTATTTTCTGGACACATAAAACAGTTGCACACATGAATTGACAGCATCTGGAGTGGATGCACAATATTTGTGCAACATCAAGCCAGTCCCAAATCCCATTTCTACTTTGGACTATTGGCAATTGATGGCTACTGGAGTCAGGACAATTAGCTTTGTTCTGAGATATTGCCCTATACTCCAGTAGGTGGTCTTACATCCACACATTATTTGCCAACACTAAATGGACTCAGTGGATGGAGGGCAGAGAGAAAAAGAGAGGGAGGGAGAGAGAAAGAAAGATTGAGAGCAAGAAAGAGAGAGACAGGGAGGGAGGAAAGGAGAGAGAGAGAGAGAGAGAGAGAGAGAGAGAGAGAGAGAGAGAGAGAGAAAGAGAGAGAGAAGCAGTGTTAGTGGGTTACTGACAAAGATGTAAAGAAAAGAAATATTTGATACTATTGATAGCAGTGTAAACTACACAGTTCCTAAGGAAGCCATTGTAAAGGTTTTATAATTTTAAAGAAAATATAACTAACATATGATATTACACAAGTGGGTATATATCTAAAGGGATCTGATACATATGCATCTGGAGCCCTGTACACTCCATGGTTGGTGATCTAATCCATGGGAGCACTGGATGGTCCAGACAGCTGACATTTATATTTTTTTCTCATGTTTGATCTTGTTTCAATAGTTCAGATAATGCAATGATTACAGTTATGGTTAATTCTCACTGTCAACTTGACTGGACTCAGAGTAATTCAGGAAATACACTTCTGGATAAGTTGGTAAAAATGTTTCCAGAGAGATTTAACTGAGGCAGAAAGACATACACTGAATGTGTGCAGGTTATTCAGAGGACATGGTTCCTAAAGAAGAACCCTAAGCAAGCACTTATATTGCATACCACATCTCATAACTGTAGATATGTATAAGCAGCTTTCCTTAATCTTCTGCTGTTCTCACTTCACCAGGACCGGAAACCATAAACCAAAATAAAGTTTTAATACCTTAATTTTTCTTTCTTAGATTTTGCAACAGTGATAATAAAAGTAACTAATACCATTGCTAAATTATCAAGTTTACCTCTTACTCCATTTTCAAAGCAGATCTGTTCTACACTAAAGACCGAACATGAATCAGATCAAACAGCCACTAATCAAATGAAGTTCTAAGAGCTGTATATAAGTACACCACAATCTACAGTGTTTGAAAAAGTATATAGAACTGTTGCTGTGTCAGTTGTGAGGAAACTATAATCAAATCTCCTATGTTCTTTACATATTATTTTTTTAATAACTCGGTATTACTAACAAATGAGATTGATCTTACAATTAATGACCTTTAAGCCTGAAATGTGTAATATATCCATCTCTGGGAGAATATAACAAAATTAGTATGGTAACAATTTTCCCAGAAATTTTATTTTTAGCATCCAAAATAGGTTGCTCTTTTTCTTCATTCTGCATCAAAACAATGTGATAGTCACATTTTAAGACCATATATATTAATATACACTTGCAAGATTAAAGTGGCAATGTGCTTATGTCTGAAAAGAAAGCATACTATTGCTAAACCCTTCACAAATCACAAAATCACACATGCCCCTATATCCTTAGTTTCCTTTCACTGAATAAACAGGCAGGGCTGGAGCCTGGAGGGCCCATAGCTCTCCTCACCAATGTGATAGGATGGAAGGGTGAAGCCTTCTGCACATATACAGTATTTACCAAGGAAATGGGCAGAGCTGTTTCATGGTGTGCACAAATTTGAATGTTCATATATTGTGTTTTCTTATAAAAAGGGTTGGTTTGAGTACATTTCAAATGCAAAACAAATGCTTAATTTTCTATTACAAGTGCTCCCATTAAACCAAAACTAATTCACTGCTGCACAAGTGTTTAGTGTTGGTTTAAAGTCATAAAGAGCTGTTATACAAGCAGGGTATTATAATTAATCTTTCCCTTAACAAAAGTTAAATTAATAACCATAATTAAAACCATCACATTTTGTCTACTATACAGAAATGGCCACACATATCCTTTTACTGGCTTCAATGAGATGAGTTAAGGAATCCCTCTATAGTATTAGCCTTCCAAGTGCACTTTTATGTGCTTAAAAACTTGAAAAATATCACAATAGAAAGCACTTTTAAAATACATATTACAATGCTCTCAAAATATTCTGAAAGTCATCATGGAGGCCATTCCCTTCAAGTTCCAGTGCACAAATCACTATGCACAGTTTTTAAATATCAGAGGAAGGAGTGTCAGTAGATGACTTCCCAAATACAAGATACTTCTCTAACTAAATATTTTATTTTTGCATAGGTAGCTATGAATGTTTATTGATTTACTTGTCATTTGTATTCTACGTGGCAATAATAGATATATAAAATTAAATATTATCACCTTCAGATAAGAGACTAGAGTAATAAGAGTATAATCAACAAGTGTAAATCATTTTTGGAAAAAGTCTGCAATATTCATTTTTTCTCTTTTTGTAAACATCAAGAAAATGGAGTTGGAGTTTTCCTATAAGCATCAATACACATCAATATAATTACATTTCTTTTAAATATGATGTTTTCTTTTATCATTATATGTTTTTGAGAATCCCATTCATTTAGAAAATATTCCTTTTGGGGTGGTCAGATGGCTTAATGGGGAAACACACTTGCTTACAAGACTCATAATCTGAGTTAGATCATTGTTACCCACATGACTGAAGAGTAGAACCAACTCCATTGAGTGTTTCTTTGGTACAAGCAAATTGTTAGGCTTTGGCCTGGTCAAGGGATCAAACACACAGACACACAGACACACACACACACACACAGACACACACACACACACAAACGCACACAAACACATACACACACATGCACCAAACAAATAAGTAAATAAATGTAATTTTTAAATTATGAAAATATTTTTATCCCCTAATGGGTCTTATTCAATATTATTATTTAGCACATCTTGTACTTACTCTGTCTATAGCATATATTTCATTTATGCCTACCTGGTTCATTCTTGTGTGATTCCTATAAGGTAATTACCTACCTTCTCATTTATAACACATGAAACTGGGCACTGAATCACCATATGTTGGGTGATTATCCCAGGAACACAAAGATAACCAGTATAAAGAGTGGAATACCTGGAGTGAGACTCATCTACCAGACTTAAGATCCCCTGTTTTAATTATTTACCTTCTAACTGTGACCTCAACTAAGATGTATACCTGATAGCTGATAATGATATTTTATATTCATTGATGATCCAACAATTTTAGTAGCATTTTTTTTTGAATCTTGAAACCAAAGTGTAGAGTAAGTTTTATATAAATACTCTTCTTCAATTTCAAGAGCTAGTCTTCAATTTCTGGCCACTGCTGGGTGGCCAGGGTGCCTGCTGTTTCCTATACTGAACTACTGACTATCAAGCCTGCCTAGTGCAGTTATTGTATGTTAGTTAGTTCAGCACAAATGAAAAGTGAAACTGGCTAGCCTGTATTCAACACAGACAGCACTGTCAGAACCACAACTGCAAAAGATACACTGTGCTTTTACCCAGAGCTTAAAACACACACACACACACACACACACACACACACACACTTGATTATCCTATAAATAGGAAAGTGTAGTAGTATTTTCATTTTATAGAAGGAAAAATTGAGACAAGGTGAAATCTTATTACAGGAAGGTTACTCAGTAAATTGATAGGAAGGTTTCCATCGACCTATCAAGCACTCAGAATGAGAAGCAGAATAACCCTTGGTCCCTGTAGTATCCTGGCAGTGAGCTCTGTGAATACCCACAGCTACCAAGCAGGAGCTGATTTTATTTCATAAGTATTATGACTAGGAGTTAAAAGTAGAAAATTCATTGTATGGTTTCTGGGTACCTTGAATTCTCTCCCTGTCCAAGTTATCTGATATTTCTAATTTACTTTCTATTGCTAATAGTGATGCTTATGGCTAGTGTTGAGAAGGAGAGTGTGAGAAGGGAAATGTAATATGATAATGCTTTAACTATTATTAATAATTTACACTTGTGTTAATCCCAAAAGTTAGTGTCTAAGGGGAGAGAACTGAATCAGCTGGACATCAGCAGGAAGCCAAGGGGAAGTTCACTCAAAAGAGGTAAAATCCAGCCACTGTTCTGAAGGCAGCACCCAAGGATCTGGAGGTAAACTGCCACACTTTTCTTCTCTGTATGGCACAATTAAAGTGTAAGCAGTCGAAATCAATCCAACCTTTATTCTTTGGGGAAAAAAAAGAGTCATAGTAATTTTAACTACATAAACCACTGTGCTTAATACTGTATTTAATGCAGGAAGTGAAAGTTCAGTCATGCAAAACAAAAATTTTAAATGTTTAAGTTGGGTGCAGGCAAAACACAGGTTTCTCAGAAAGTAAAGACTGCTGAGCACTCTTACAAAAGCAAGAGAACAAAGCAAGGGACACTGGTCACTAAAGTACTATGTGGCTCCAAAGGGCTTCTATGGCTAAAACAAAATGAGCACCCCAGAGCCAGCGCAGGCTCCTCAGGGACAAGGTTAAGGGATAAAGACTATGTATGGGGTGGTATTGTCTGTGAGGACTTTTCTTTTTAGTAATTATTTAAGGCAATAAATAAAACAATAAAAATGTGGAACGGACTCTTGATTCTGGAATTCACCATGCAGGAGACAGATTGCTCTAGGAGAGCAGTGTCCCAGGAGTGCCATTCATTCAGGGAAACACTGCAAATATGATCATTTGGACTACCACATTGCAAATCATAGATACTAGGGCAATGTGCTTGGGTAAGTTGAAGGGCACAAGAGTCATCATCACTGAGTATAGAGAACGGGAGGAGTGGAACCCAGACCCAGTGATCCAAGAAAACCAGCACACACACACCTTCTCACATGGCTCCTAACACTTTCTTTTTTTGAATCATGGAATTACCAAAGTATAAACATGTTTCTTGCGGAGATGTCTAGCCAGTTAGGACAATGGCATGAATTTTGCTGTTATTCCTGCAATAACATGTTCAAGATGTTGAAAACTATATGAGGAATGGAAGACACGCCTCAAAGACTCTTGGTCTAGATTCAGTGTCTACAGAAATTGTTAAAGGGATGATGTTTATCTTTTATACCTTGGGCTCCACTGACTCGGTTCTGATCTCTCAGACAAGCAGAATGCACACATTATGTTATTTTTAAAGGCTTCTAGATACAGTATTTCAAGATAATGGTTATTTAGGCAATTTACTTAGTATTTGGTAGCTAGTCAGTACCATTGGGTATCATGATTATAACGGATGTAGGCTTATAATTAATATATACCAGTTTATTACACAGTTTAACATCTAGAACCACATGCAGATAAGAGATATTTGAGTTAACCATACAGTTTAAACAGACCTCATGAAATTCATTTCAAATGACACTATTAGTTCCATATTCATCTTGAAATTTTTATTACCTTGTACATTATTTGTTAATATTCTGAGGGCCATAAATAATGGCAAGAAAATTTTCTAAGTATTTATAGTTATGTTAAGACTTAAGCAATTTGTGATGAATGCCCACAATTTACTGCAGTACTTCCAGTACAGATCAGTGAGCAATCCAAGGCCTCACTCTCTGCCTTTCTCATAGGATCAGACTTAAGGCTAAAGGCTGACAAACAGTTAAGACAAAGTTCAATGGAAAAACCCCAAGGTTCAGAAGGTAATCCAGAAAGCAAGTGTTATGCAGAATGCCTCCCAAGGTTCAAAATGTTTATAGGAACTAAAATAATCCAGCCATGACAAATTCTAAAGCCTGTAATTTTCATTGGACTGTGTGCCCATATTAAGACTATTGCACTTTCACTGGACTGAATCTACACTTTTTTTTTCTAGATGTTATACACATAACTGAGAATTAACCATCATACGTTGCCAAAATTGTTTTCTTTAAAAAGAAAAAGCAGCCACTTACCACTTCGTGGCTGTGTGTTTTAAGGGCAGGGCCACATTCCGTAAGTGCTGCTTGGCAAGTATGATTTATTGACTGCATCAATAACTATTTGCCAAATAGCAATAATTGTATCTTGCTGAAAATGATGCTCATATCACTGTCAAGTTCTTCCACAATGCAATGATTTACTTCTGCTCTTCACTGAGTAAAACAACTCGCACATTATCCTTAGGCAGCTACTTTATACGCTGTATTTATTCCACAAAAGCAAAATTGTGAAGGAAACAATTTAACAAAAACCAATGTCCCTCTCTTCATCTCTGCTTTCCTCACTGCAGTGTTCACAGTGCAGTGGTTATATTGTCAAGATTCTACTAGATTGCAATTCATTTTCCCCCTGTTACCCAAGAGCCTAAAAGCAAATTCCCAACAATACATTAAGTGGCATAAAACAATTCTTGAAAGAAAGAATTAGATTAGATATGAAGCAATACAGGAAAAGTTGAAGATAGGGAATTGTGCTTATCAAGTTGTGTGTGGAGAAATGTCATTTGTGAGATCTCAGAGGAACCTGTTGTGACTGTTTGATACACTCTACGTAGGATTTGTCAGCTTGCAGAGTAATTCCTGGATTCAAAGAAACAAGGGTTCACTTATCTTGCAAAACTGTTCCCAAGATGGGCCAATTTGTCTGCCAGTGTTTATCCTTCTTTCAAGGTAACTACAGGAGTGGATTTTTTTCCCCAAATAAAAGCTTAGCTCCTGCATTTTGTATATTTAACTGTTTTCTTGGCTACAAATAAACTTTCTCCTATTCCCGAGTGTTCCCACAAAGTTGCTAAATATCAAAGAAAGTCCTATTTGAAGTTTCATTGCCTAGAGGAAAAAATAGATCAAGATAATTGAGTACTAAAACCTATCCAAACTCCCCAACTCTCTTCCCCCACCATTTGCTCTATCCTCTTTCTCCACCGTGCTAGAAAGTAACATGTTGGTTTCTCATTGTTTTTTGCCTGTCTTATAATAGTTTATTTTTACCAAAAAAAAAAAAAGATAGAGAGAGAAAGAAAGATAAAAAAGCAGTATAATTAGCTGAATATATCAGCCACAACAGGTTCCTCAGAGAACTTAGAAATGAATGTCTTCACATACAATTTGATAGGCAAAATTCTCAGTCCCCAACTTTCCCCTGTATTGCTTCATAAAACAGAAGAGAAAAGGAAGAAATACTAGAAATATCTAAGAAAGTAGTGTTTTGAAACATCAAAATCTTTTCTTTTTTTTTTTTTNCTTGGGAACCCTGTGTTCCATCTAGTAGCTGACCGTGAGCTTCCACCTCCATGTTTGCCAGGCATTGGTATATTTTCCCCTGAGACCTCTATATCCGGGCCCTTTCAGCACCATCTTGCTGGCATATGCTATAGTGTCTATGTTTGGTGACTGATTGTGGGATGGATCCCTGGCAGCTGCAGTCTTGGGTCCATCCTTTTCTAAAGCCATGTCTCCCAGACAGGAGCCCATTTTCTATGTGTTTGTTTTCTTCATCCAGTTGGCACAGGCTCTGTGGAGGGGACACTGGAGCTACTTTAACTCCTGAGTGTCCTGTCTTTCCCAACTTCCCAGTTATCATGATGCCTAAAGAAATTGCAACTGTCAAGACTGCATCTTTTCTTTTTGGTGTTTCCTCTTGGTTTTCCTTCTGTCTCATCAGAACTATTCTTTAGATAAAGGGGGTGGGGGCAGCCAATTACAGATCCCATAGAGTGCTGTGCCATTTACTTGGGAGCAAAACCCTTTCCAAAGTCTTTGCACTCTAATAGAATGGAATTTGACAATTACAGCTCTCAGAGCTCTGTAACTCTCCGTGCTCTAGCAGTTTCCAAATATTTTCATTATGTGATAGAAAATGGCTTTCTGCTCAGTACACCAGATAAATCTGACCATGAAGCTACTTGCAGGGTAACCAAAAGGTGTTGGTCTATGCTTTTATTGCACTATTTATAGAATGATGGCTAAACTTCACATTAACTTATAACCCAGGAATGAATTATGGATTCTTATATATAAGGTCTGACCATGTAAGAAATAAAATTGTGCTACATTTGAATAATTTGGTTTTACAGTTTTCCTTACCTAAAAAAAAAAGGGAAAATGGGATCAGTGTGGTATCTCCGTGGGTCATGGCACTTGGCGTTCAGCCTGACTATATGAGTTTGATTTCTGGAATACCTCAAGTTATTATCTGTCAGTTAAGGGCTGTGGCATCTAGACACACACACACACACACACACACACACACACACACACACACACACAGAGAGAGAGAGAGAGAGAGAGAGAGAGAGAGAGAGAGAGGAGGGAGAGAGATATTCATATAATAGATCAATAATATTTAAAAAGAAAGACCACTACTATGCGGTGATTCCCTCCCCAACTGCAAACAATTATCCCTACTCTATACAATCTAATTTTACAAATTAGATCTGAGCTATGAATCTCCAGCTCTGTAGTCCTTTAAAAAGGAGATAGAACGTGATCACCTGTGTTTTGCTACTGTTGTCAAACTACTTACTCAGGTTGGTGGGCAAGATACCTGCTCAAATAAACCCCTCAAGTGATGGTGTGTGATGATTTGTTTACACTAACATCTTCACTGTCTTTATGAGATGGAAAATGTCAGAATAATAATATTATCAAAGTTTATAACAGTAAGGTCAACCCAGAGAATTTTAGGAGAATTGTACTATCCATGGCTGATACCAATCTAATGAAAGAGTGTAGAAAAGTCAGAAATCCAACTGAGTCCAAACCCTATCCTGGCCACTTGTAATTTTTGTAGTCCAGACAAGTGATCCTTCAGTACACTGAGTCTAGTCATCGTTTCAGACTTGTTTTAATAGTGAAGCAAGATTGTGCTTACAAGAATACTTAGTATAGCACAATTATACACTCAGTAGCTTTCATCTTCTAGAGTCTTCAAGTGGGATAGGGATGGGGTTTGGACAATATTTAAAAATAGTATTGGAAACAAAGAGTCAAACTGAGACATGCAAATTGCAGGGAATATACAGAGTATCTCCAAAGAGAAAAAGAGCAGAATTATTTACAGCAATCAAGCTCCAAGTCAATTTCTTCTCCATATTTTTTAAAAGTGGCCCTCTTTCAGAATTCTGCTATGTGTGGGAAAGGCAGCACCTTCCTTGAACTTCATTCGTCCCAACTGACAAAAAAAAAAAAAAAAGAAAATCCATTATTTTTGTCACTGACTACTGATTTAAATCACATTATTCCATAGTGCAAATTTTTCAGGGTGGTCAATAGAAAGGACAAGTTAAAAAAAAAATCAAACCTAGATTCTCTTCCAAAGAATCTGTCATAACACTTTATTCTATCTATTTTTAAAAAGTATAATTCCAATACAAATTGACTTTGTAAAGTTAGTCACAAGTTAGTAACATCAATAATAGATTTTTGTTGATTTTTATAATTTGATTATTACTGCTAATAAAATAACTCAATCAGATGCATGAAAAGTATTTAAGATAATTATTCTAAATTATTTTAAGTATTTAAATATAGAGATCAATTTTGACTTATAGTCACACCTTTTTTAATTAGGTATGTTCATTATTTACATTTCCAATGGTATCCCCTTTCCTGGTTTCCCCTCTGAAAACCCCCTATCCCCTCACCCTGCTCCCCAATCAACCCACTCCCACTTCCTTCCCTGGCATTCCCCTACACTGGGGCATAGAACCTTCACAGAGCCAAGGGTCTCTCCTCTCATTGATGACAGACTAGGCCTTCCTCTGCTACATATGCAGCTGGAGCCATGAATCCCACCATGTGCTTTCTTTGGTTGGGGATTTAGTCCCAGGGAGCTTTGGGGGTACTGGTTAGTTTATATTGTTCCTCCTATGAGGCTGCAATCCCCTTCAGCTCCTTGAGTCCTTTCTCTAGCTCTTTCATTGGGAACCCTGTGCTTCCACACTTTTAATCTTCATGAGTATATCCAGTGGTAAAGGAACTTTCTGCTAGATCTGAACAGGTGAGTGTGAACTTACTGTGGAATGGGAGCACTAACCCATGCACATTGTCCACCAGGCTCTACACATAAAATATAGCATATGCATGGTCCTCCCTCACAAATAAATACATGTAGTTTTTAAGACTCAATGATGTTAGAAATGAAAGCTCTCATAGGGTGATAAATCAAAGACTTTCAAGTATAAAAGGGTTGGGATCTAGTTCTGTTTAGTGTGCTTGCCTGGCATATCCAAGGCTCTGGGTTCAATATCTTATACTGCCCAAACAAACAAACAAACAAACATAAATGAGACTTCTAGATGGGTATGGTCTGTACCTCACACCTGTAATCTTGACACAGGAATGAGACAAAAGGATTGCCACAAGGTTTAGCCTAGCCTGGGCTACATACTGAGTTTGAGGCCAGTTTGAACTACAATGTAAGACATTATTTCAAAGTAATGAAACATAAAGTGTTTTGTTATGATAATATTTTATGGATACGATCTATAGAATTTTTAAATCCATCTTTCTTTCTTTCTTTCTTTCTTTCTTTCTTTCTTTCTTTCTTTCTTTCTTTCATTCTTTCGTTCTTTCTACTCACGAGAGGAAGAAAAGTCATCGGGCAGTGGGAAGGGTCTGGAGGAGATGGGGTGGGAAACAATGATCAGTATACATTGTATGAATTTTCAACTTAATAAAATGTTTTGAAACTAGGTACAGGAAAGGTTCGTATTACAGTCTGAATGCAGTAAGTATTGTTCACACTTGAAGTACTGCCCTGCCCATGTCATGTATTTTATGGCAGACATTTTTCATCTGTAGTAACAAGATTCTCAGTATTCTGTATATATCTGTAGTAACTGATTCTCATATATATATATATATATATATATATATATATATATATATATATCTGTAGTAACTGATTCTCACTATTACCCTCTTGTTTCCGAGTTCTATTCACAGTACAGGCAAACTTTTCCCAGTTTGAAAACCACCAGCTGTCAATAATGGTCAGAGTACAGCTGCCACTCACAGCCATGAGGCCACACTATGGAGAGAAGGCTTCCTCTGGAACCTGAGAGTTCTTCCGAACAAGTCCCAACCTTCCTGACTGCAGAGAGACTGCAGTCACCCCAGCAAAGCCCTCATGAGGATTTGAACGGAACCATATTACTTTTGAGGGACACTGGGTATTTTCCATTCCCAAACTATCTCTGCAGTCACAAGAAGGGAGGAAGGAAGGCAATGAAGAGGAAAATGGAGAGGCAAGGGAGTCTTTCCTGCAACAGGACTGGAGGGAGAGTCTGAGAAAACAGGCTAGACAAGGAAGGGGATTTCCCCCTAATGCCATTGCTCAAATGCAGTTGTAGTTTTAGTTGTTTGTTCCTAGCTGGTGTGTAGGGTCTTCAGTGAGATTCCTGCAAGATGGTGTAATTATCTCACAGACTTGCCCAAGGATATAATTGCNAAAGAGAGAGAGAGAGAGAGAGAGAGAGAGAGAGAGAGAGAGAGAGAGAGAGAGATTGAGAATTTGTGGAATTGTGATCTAAGTACTGTGTTCATGGGAGGTGGTGAGATATACCAGGGAAGGGAAAGTATTTTTGCCTTTATTATTACATTTGTTAACTCTTGGCTTCTTTTCAAAAGTTATCCACTCTTCCTTTTTTAATCTACACCAAAGTTCAGCATTAGAACTTTCCAGAGGATATGACCAGTGCCTATGCTATCTTTTGATAAGGGAGAAGGTTGTATTGTTAAAATATGACAGTACTGGGAGGGATCATTGGAAACAAAAATTAATGTGTTAGCTTTTGGATCAGTCATAGTAGAGATTGAATTTTGCTATATATCTCTTTTATAAACATGGTTAATTCCTTTAACTTCTCTGATTTAAAATTTCTCATCTTTAAGAGGATTTCACAAATTCCTCCAAAAACATACTATTCTATTATCACAAATGACATTGCTCACTAAATATGATTATGTTTCAAATGATAAAATGTGTGGTAATTTTTCCACACATTTCCACACATTTTTTCCCACACATTTCCACACTTTTCCATGGAAATGATTTATTCGGAGACAATCAAATTAGATACCATCTTTTACCTGATACAGGAGTTGTTATTGATCACTGTCTATCATCAGATTAAGGAGCTGTTACTGGTTCAGCTAGTATTGATTGCATTGGCTCAGTGGGAACTTCCTAACCAGATTGTTTCCAGTGTTAACTGAAAGAACAGTTGGTTGAGCATCACTTTCACCAACACAGTTGATACAGACAAAAGTTCCCACAGGGTGTGAACTTTCTGTGAGGCAGAGCAACATCAATGAAGATGACACACTCATAAACAGCAAGTTCTATAAAAGGGATGTTCACTAGGGCATCCTGCTACTGGGTCAACATTTTCATGGACTTGAGCAGTAATTTTCACAGCACAGAAAGCAAGGTCCAGTTGTTAATGGAAACATGTTTAGTATAGAGTTTAGATACTGAGAAAACATTTACTCATGATATGAAAATAGTAGACAAGAGTTCATCTCCTCTCTTCACATTGATAGCACAACAAACTAAATTCAAAATATAGGCGAATAGTCTTAGTCTCTGATGTTACAGCCAGAACAGCATGTAACATTGCACAGCATTGAGAATGACCATTCTAGAGAACGAGGTTTTCATCTCACGTGCCTGCCTTACAATAGCAGCCTACCATCTGTGAATGTTTGAGAATCTACCTTGGATTTAGATCAAAAAATGTGGGGAAAATGTGAAGGGAAACAAGTCTTAAAGATTTGCCAGTATAACATAGGCCACTAATTAAGTCCAAAAGATAACCCACCTCTCATATATGACATTTATGGTAAATAAGAGAATCATTATTCTTATCTACTTTCCTAAGTTCTAATCTACCTGCATTGAAGACAGACATTTTTTTAAAGAAGAGTTACAGCTGTGCTTTAATACTGTGATGAGTATTTCTTCAATCTGATTTCCCTTTGTTTCCACAAGTACACAAACATTTAAGTACACTGCCTTAAAAATATACTGCTGGGCAATATATAATATTGCAAGTTTTTTTAAGTATAATTGGAGGCACCATACTGCATGTATGGTTCTACACTTTTGCCTTTGCTGAATGGTTTTCAATGCTTTATCCAAGTGGACATATGTAAATTTTAAGTTGCTTTTTAATATATATATATATATATATATATATATATATATATATATATATATATACACACACACACACACACGCACACATATATAGCTGCACTATTTATCATATTACATTACTACCATCAAACTCAGGTTGTTTTAAAGTTTTTAACTATTAAAATAGATGTTACAAGGAACAGCCTAGGATAATACAAAGAAGTGGAGGATCAGAAAATGATATTTTACTGGAGATAACAAGTAAATTTAGGGGAGGACACACTATAGTAACAGATGAGTTTGTGATATTATGTTTATCTACTATTAATGTTAACTACAATTTTTTGTTTGTTTGTTTTTCGAGACAGGTTTTCTCTGTGTAACCCTGGCTGTCCTGGAACTCACTCTGTAGACCAGGCTAAACTCGAACGTAGAAATCCACCTGCCTCTACCTCCCAAGTGCTGGAACTAAAGGCGTGCACCACCACTGCCAGGCTTCTTAATTACATTTTATGTTATAGAGAGAATTTTTGTTTCTCAGTAGTTTCTTCATAAGTACTTTATCTGCCTGTCTTTTAATTCTGATTTTTAAGTTTTATTCAATTTTAATCAAAGTAAATTAACTGTCTCAGTGTTAATTCCTTAAAATATGTTGAGACTTCTTTTACAGAATAATTCTTTCTACATTTAGCACAGGACACTACTTGTACTAGTTGAGGTGGGTAATTTTGTTACCTACATCTTCTGTGTCCTCAATATTTTCTTTTGCTCCACCTGGTTTTATACAGATGTTTCATAAAGATGTTTTAAAGTCTTCCTTTATGACTCTATGTGTCAATTTTAGCCTGATGATTTTAAGATTTTTTTTGCAGCTTCTCTAAGATTATGCAGTTCGATGCAAAGAGGGTTATGAGTATTACACTTCTGGTGGATGATCCCTACTAATGCCTTTTGATTAAATTCCATTTTGCTCAATATTAGCATTGCCATTTGCTTTTTTTTTTAAGTTTAAATTTCACTAGTATGCCTTTTTTCTCTGTCACTTTGTTCTAAATGAGACACAATTGTCTTTGTGCTTAATGTGCTGTTTCCTAGGAAGGGCATTAAATTTTTCTTTTCCAGAGTGTGATAACTAATAGATCTATTAGCTCTCGAATGTTATTCATATTTTCTAGTTTCTTTTTCCTCCTCTTTCCTCTGATTCTTTTTTCTTATCTATCATCTATCTATCCATCTATCTATCTATCTATCTATCTATCTATCTATCTATCTATCTATTCATTTTACATCCCAATAGCAGCCCTCCTCTTTTCTCTCCTTACAGTCTCACCCTCACATATCCCTCTCCAAATTATCTCCTACCCTTCTCCTCAGAGAGTAGGAAAGCCCCCAACTCTTGGGTACCACCCTGCCCTGGGACATCAAGTCACATCAGGACTAGGCACAACCTCTGCCACTGAGGCTTTACAAAGCAATCCAGCTAAAAGAAGGGGGATTCAACATCAGGCAACAGAGTCAGAGACAGACCCGCCTCCCATTGCTAGGGGACCCACATGAAGACCAAGAGGGACATCTGCTACAAATGTGTAGGAGGCCTAGGTTCAGCCCCAGAATGCTCCTTGGCTAATGGTTTAGGCTCTGTGAACCTTCAGGGGCCCAGGTAAATTGAGTCTGTAGATCTTTTTGTGATGTCCTTTACCCCTCTGGTTGCTAAGTTCTATACTCCACTCTTCCATAAGACTCTGACCTCTACTTTCTGCCTGATGTTTGGCTGTGTGTATCTCCATCTATTTCCATCTATTTTCATCTGCTGCCAGATGAAGTTTCTAAGGAGACAGTTATGCTAGAATTTTGTCAAAGGCTTTTTAGCATCTAATGAGATGATCGTGTATTTGTTTCTTTTTTTCTGTGTCTTTTCTAATGGAAATCTTAACATTGAAATATTTTCCTTTTTTTAAAGATTTATTTTATTTATTATATGTAAGTACACTGTAGCTGTCTTCAGACACTCCAGAAGAGGGCGCCAGATCTCGTTACGGATGGTTGTGAGCCACCATGTGGATGCTGGGATTTGAACTTATCACCTTCGGAAGAGCAGTCGGGTGCTCTTACCCTCTGAGCCATCTCACCAGCCCTGAAATATTTTCATATGTTGACCCATCTCTTTATGTTTTTTGACGTATACTTGGATTCGGTTAGTATTTTATTGAGTATATTTGCATCAGTGTTGTTAAGGAAAATCGGTCTGAAATTCTTCTTTGTTGAGTCTTTGCATGGTTTAGGTATCATGGTGACTATGGCCCATAGAATGAGTTTGGCAATGTTTCTTCTGATTCTGTTTTGTAGAATCCTTTCAGTGGTATTAGTATTAGATCTTCTTTGAAAGTGTGGTAGAATTCTGAGCTAAAACCATGGGGCCCTGGGTTTTTGTTTGTTTGTTTGTTTGGTTGGTTGGTTGGTTGGTTGGTTGAAAGGCTCTTAATGATCAATTCTATTTTCCTAGAAATTATATGACTATTTTACAATGTTTACCTGATCTTTATTTAACTTTGGTATGCAGGCTCTATCCAAAAAATCATCCATTTCATTTAGATTTTTCCAATTTTGTAGTTTCAAAGTTAAGATCTAATGATTCTTTGGATTTACTCAGTGTTTGTTGCTATGTGTTTGTCTCTTTCCATTTCTGATTTTCTTTGTTTGGACACTGTCTCTTTGTCTTTTACTTAGTTTGGCTAAGAGTTAATTAATTTTGGTGATTTCCTTAAAGAGTCAGGTCTTGGTTTTGTTGGTTCTTTGTCTTTTTCTCTTTATTTCCAGTTTAGTGATTTCAGGCTTGAGTTTTATTATTTATTGCCATTTATTCATCCTTGGTGTGTTTGCTTTTTTTGTTTGTATGTTTTAGAGGTTTCAGGTGTTCTGCTAAGTTGCTTGTATAAGATCTCTCCTATTTCTTTATGAAGGGACTTAATGCTATGAACTTCCCTCTTAGCACTGCTTTCATTGTGTCCCATGAGTTTGGGTATGTTGTGCCTTCATTTGTACTAAATTCTAAAGTGTTTAATTTCTCTCTCTCTCTCTCTCTCTCTCTCTCTCTCTCTCTCTCTCTTCCAACACATTGGTCATTCAGTACAAAGCCTTTCAGGTTCCATGACTTGGTAAGCTTTCTCTTGATTCTATTGTCGAATCCCAGCTTTAACACATGATAGGTTGATAAGATGCCAGGGGTTATTTCAGTTTTCTTTTATCTCTTGAGAATTGCTTTGTGACTGACCATGTGGTTAGTTTTGGAGAAGGTTCCCTGAAGTACTGAGAAGAAGGTATATTCTTTTGTGTTTGGGTAAAATGTTCTATAGATATCTGATATCTATATAATATCTTATATACATATCTATAATATCTGATATAGATAGTCTGTTTGATCTATAAACTCTGTTAATTTCAATATTTTTCTGTTTAGTTTCTGTCTTGATGATCTGGCCATTGGTAAGAATGGGGTGTTGAAATCTCCCACTGTTAATGTGTGGAGTTCAATGTGTGATTTAAGCTTTAGTAATGTTTCTTTTATCAATGTGGGTGCCCTTGCATTTGAGGTCAGAACTGATGGTTAGAATTGAGATGCATCTTGGTGGAGTTTTCTTTTGATGAGTATGAAGTGTCCTCCATCTCTTTTGGTTATTTTTGGTTAAAAGTCTATTTTATTAGCGATTAGAATTTGCTTTGCAGGCATGATTTGCTTGGAAATCCTTTCCCCAGCCATTCACTCTATGAGAATGTCTATATTTGATGCTGACATATGTTTACTGTATGCAGCAGAATGAAAACTCCTAAGTTTTTATATCCATTCTGTTAACCTGGGTCTTTTTTATTGGTGAATTGAATCCACTGATGTTGAAAGCTATTAATGACCAATGATTGTTAATTTCTCTTATTTTGATATTGGTTTTGGTACTGGAGTTGTTGTTGTTAGTGGTGGTAGTGGTGGTGGTGGTGGTGGTACTAGTGGTGTATGTTTGGTTTACTGGTGAGAGGTTACTTATTTCATGTGTTTTCTTATTTCATGTGTTAGCCTCCTTTGGTTGTAGTTTTCCTTCTTGTAACTTCTGCATAGCTGAATTCGTGGATAAATATTGTAATGGCTATTCCTGGTTGTCAACTTGACTATATCTGAAATGAACTACAATCCATAATTGGAGGGCACACCTATGATCTTGAATCTGGAAGATACAAGGGTCTGACCTGGATGTTGGCATGGAGATCCTCAGGCATAGTAGCCACAAAAAAGCTTAAGCCCAGGCAAGGTAGCACACACCTTTAATCCCATGAGTCTGAAACAAGGACACCTCTGAGTTCAAGGTTAGCCTGGGACAAAGCAAGTCCCATATCCAGGTGTGTTGGTAGACACCTTTAATATGGGCCACACCTTCTGCTGGAGGCCTACATAGAGACTTTGGAAAAAGAAAGACTTACTCTTTTTCAACTGCTTGCACTTACTTGCCAGCACATTTGTTGGAACCTACTTTTACAAAAAGCCAGCTCAAAAAAACTAGCCTCATGGGACTGAACAACTACTAGATTCTTGGACTTCCCATTCAAAGCTGCACATTGTTAGGTTAGTTGCTATAGACTATAAGTCATCACAATAAATTCCCTTAATATATAGAGACATTCCATAGTTCTGTGTCTCTAGAGAACCCTGAATAATACAGGTATTGCTTATATTTGATTTTGTCATGCAATAACTTGTATTATCCATCTAAGATGATTGAAAGTCTTGCTGGATACAATAGTCTGGGTTGATATTTGTTGTCTCAGAGTCTGCAAGACATCTTTTCAGGGCCTTCTTGCTTTTACAGTCTCTGTTGAGAAGTGGGTGTAATTCTGATAGGTCTGCCTTTGTATGTTACTTGGCATTTTCCCCACTTAGCTTTCAATATTCCTTCTTTGCTCTGAATATTTATTGTTTTGACTATTATGTGACATGAGAATTTTCTTTTCTGGTTCAATCTACTTGG
>LR751887.1:54432-126436 GCA_902729485.2 Mus minutoides
TATATATATATATATATATATATATATATATATATATATATATATATATGAATATCTTTATTTAGGTTGGGGAAATTTTCTTCTATGATTTTATTGAAAACATTTTCTGGTCATTGTAGCTAGGAATCTTTTTCTATTCCTGTTATTCTCAAGTTTGGTACTTTCATGGTGTCCCATGTTTTCTGGACATTTTCTGTATCCTCCCCATGCTTGAGCAGGCCAAGCAGAACTTGAACATTGCCACGTCAGGCCTTATCAAACTAGATAGACAATCTGCCTTGGCTGCAGTTGCAAGTTCTCATGGGAATTTAGCTGTTGTGCCTGCTTGACCTTGTTCTGCAACATACTCCAGCTGAAGTAGGGCATGGGTTTTGTGGGTTTTCCTTTATAAACACAGTGCTTATCATTAAACTTTGATCCTTGATCAGAACCTTGTCTTGGCTTCATTCTTCTCTCCCCTACCCCTACCCTTTAAATTTTCAGCCCTCCATTCAGGTGAATCCTGTTCATCCATGGCTGCTGGACAGCTACAGTTTTGTGTCTTAAACTTTTTAGATTTAGCATGTTCTTTGATGGTAGTGCCAATGTCTTCAATTATATCTTCTAATTCTCAGATTATTTCTTCCCTCACTGTATTCTGTTGGAGATGCTTGGCATTGGTAGCTTCTGTTTTCTTCCCTAGGTTTCCCATCTTAAGGATTCCCTCAGTTTGTGTTTTCTTTACTGCTTCTATTTCCATTTTCAGTTTTTGGAAAGTTTTATTCATTTCCTTCACCTGTTTGATTGTATTTTCCCAAATTTCTTTAAGAGATCTGTTAATTTCTTCTTTAAAGGCCTCTATCATCTTTATAATATTGTGTTTAGGTTATTTTCCTGTGCTTCAGCTGGGTTAGTATATCCAGAGGATAGCAAGGTAGCTGGGCTCTGGTGTTGTCATATTGCTTTGGCTCATGTTGTTTGTGTTCTTATGTTCTCCTTTAGCAACCTGATTGTCCCTGGTGTTGGCCTGATGCTAACAGGACTTCTCTGGGGAGCAGATGGACATGGCCTTGACAACCTATCTCAGGAAACGGTATACCACTCATTTCTTCTGGCTGTGACCCAGGTGGACCCTCTGTTTGCTGGGTCCTAGTGGACTCAGCAGGCAGGAGATTTTCTGGGGAGGGGATCTAGGCTGAATATTCCTGGAGCCCCACAAACATGAACAAACATTGGCCAGAAGATAGATGTCTGGGGACAGCGTACACCTTTCCTCTACTGGCTGTGTCCCTTGTGAATCTGACTCTCCTCTGATTCTCTGTTAGATTTATAAATTTGCTGGTTGCCCCTGTGTAAGTGGCACTTTTATTTCCTCAGAGGAAGGGATGAGATGAGAGATGTACACAAGCTTTAAAAATACTGTAGTCTCCCCATCCCCAAGCCGAATCTAGGCTGGGGGTTCAGACCTGCCCCTGAGGGCGTGCCACAGAGCTTGGCTCGCAGCTAAGCCTATCCCAGTTTTACATCACTGCCTCAGCCCGCCTCCTGCTCGGGCACCAACCTGCGCACCACCTAGAGAAGGAGAGAATGCAGAGCAGGGCACTAATGACTTCCCAGGAACAGGAGCCTCCTGCACAGCGGGTCCACGTGCTCCCTAATATGGAGCCAGGGGCCCTGGGAACGGGGTGGTGGAATTTACCCTTTCCTACCCTCCTTTAACTAAGAAATAATATTCAGTAAAGTACAAAATATGCTTTAATCAGTGATTTCGTCTCAATGTTTGTTTTTCTCTCTCATCTAGCTTTCTATTAGGTCCCCTGCCCGCTTTCCAGGGGAACCCGATATAATTTTGGGCCCCCTACAAATACAGAACTTAGGCTGAGCCCAGATCATTTCTATCTAACTATCCCTAGGCCTAGGCCTGGAAGCTTCTAGCATCCATACAATCTAATCTTCTGCAAGCTCCGACCTTGACGGCCTCAACTTTCAGTCTGTGTCTGCAAACCTAGGCCTAGAATATTTTAACCTCTGAGACACATTGCTGAATAAACTCACCCTTTATAGCTCTTTCTGAACTCTGGCTAACTGGCTCACATCCGATATTTAACTCAAACTTCTCTCCAAGCTGACTGATGAAAATTGGCTTCTCTCATTTTCTGACTGAATTGTTTTACATGGAAAAGCTACCTGAGAATTCCACAAACTGAACAGCAGTAACTGTACTGATTAAACCAACCAAAAAGAACTGAGCAGAACTGTATGAACTCAACTGGGCTCAACTGAACTATACCAAAGTAAACTGCAGTGCACTAAACTGAACTACTCCAAACAGAATTTTCTCTCTCTCCTTGTACTTCTCTTAGGTGGCCTCTCTTTCCAGTCCATTCTCATGAAAGTTGGGGATTTCAAATCTCTGAATCTCTGACTCAATTCTGTCAAATCTGTCAATATATATATATATGATTGTTTAGGATTAAAGGTGTTTACTAAAGGCATAACTATATTTTAGCTGGATCTAGCTCTTTGGATGTGACCCTTTACCAGAGTAGCCATGTTGGAGAATTAAAATTTCTCTACAACCCTGTGTCTTTGTATTGGTTAGTATGCCTATGATTAAACACCATGACCACAAGCAACTTTGATAAGAAGGAATTTGCTTGGCTTATACTTCCACATCACTGTTCATCATTGAAGGAAGACTGCACAGGAACTCAAGCAAGCAAGAAACCTGGAAGCAGGAGGTGATGCAAAGACCATGAAGGAGTGTTGCTTACTGGCTTCCTTCTCATGGCTTACTCAGCCTTGTTTCTCATAGAACGCAGGACACCAGCCCAGATAGCAATGAGCTCACCCACAATGGACTGGGGACTCATCAGTCATTAATAAAAAAAAAATTAATAATGGTCTACAGGCTTGCCCACAGCTCAATCTTCTGGAATAATTTTCTTAATTAAGTTTCCCTCCTCTCACATGACTACAGCTTATGTCAATGTGACATAAAACTAACAAGCATATCTTGTATAGCTGAAAAGAAATGTGTCCTACTTAAAAGTGAAATACCAATACATATTTAACTGTGAATTTAAAGATATTCATATTTCAAGCTTCTTTTGATCATGACTCAAATTCCTTCTTGAAGTTTACCCTTTTACCTTATACTTACTGTGACTGGCTTTTCATGGCAATTTTGGACCATTGCCTTGCTTTGAAATACTAACCATACAGGCTCTAGCCAACAAACTCAAATAAAATTTCAACTATTCTCACACAGCACAGCCCTCAATGCACAATATCCCACAAGGTGAAGTATAGGAGGGGGATGGAACTCTTGTCTTTATTCCTCCCTCTATCTTTCATATAAGTGTCCTTCACTGCAGTCAATATGGAGCCTAGAACAAGACTCAAATAGATTTTTTTCCATGGCCACTTCTAAGATAATTTGGCTGTCACTACCTGCCCACCCATTGCTTTGGTTTTTTTAAATTTTATTTTTATTGTATTTAGGTGTGTGTGTGTGTGTGTGTTTGTGTGTGTGTGTGTGTGTATGTATGTATGTATGTTTGTGTATCTCTCTGTGTATGTGCATCTGTTTAAGGAAGCCAGGAACATAGATTCCTCATAGAGCTAGAGTTACAGATAATTAAACTTGCCTCATGTGGGTGCTGGCAACTTAACTAGGGTCCTCTCTCAGTACATTATATGCTTCTAAACTCTGACCCATCTCTTGTGCTCTTTCCTTGTTTTAGATTTCTCATCAATTTGTAATCTTCAAGATGTTTATGTTAGTTTTCAGTCTAAGTCTTCATTTTTCAGCTTTATTGGTTTTGTTCATTTATGTTATAAAATAGAACAGGCACTTCAGACCACTGCCATCAAGTTTAGTGGGGAAGGCAGAGTGGTGGTTTGCAGAAAATAATCTACATATGCCTACAACAAGTGGTACTATTAGGTGGGGTGGCTTTGTTGGAGTAGGTATGACCTTGTTGGAGGGAGTGGTCACTAAGGCAGGCTTTGAGGTCTCAGCTATTCAAGCCAGAATCAGTGTGGCAGTCACTTCCTTTTGTGTGTGGATCCAGATGTAGAACTCTCAGCTACTTCTCCAAAACCATGTCTGCCTACTGGCTGTTGTGCTTCCTGCCATGATGAAAATGGACTAAACCTATGAACTGCAAGCCAGCCCCAGTGAAATGTTTTTATTTTTAAGAGTTGACATGGGGTCTGAAAAGATTGCTCAGGGGTTAAGAGCACTGAATGCTCTTCCAGAGGTCCTGAGTTCAATTCCCAGCAACAACATGGTGGCTCACAACCATCTGTAATGGGACCCGATGCCCTCTTCTGATGTGTCTGAAGACTGCTACAGTGTACTAATATAAATAACATAAATAAATGTTAAAAAAAGAAAATTTTAAATAAAAGAGTTGACATGGACATGAGGTCTCTTCACAGCAATAAAAACCTGCCTATAACGGACAGAAACAAAATCCAAGCCATTATAGAACACTGAGCCTCAGAACGTCTTGACAACATACATTCTAAGGTACTTCCTTCAGGTTCACTTTGATTTCAATTTTTTTAACTCTAGAAGCTGACCCCAGTTTCCCATATGGCTGACTCAGTGAAGACAAACGTTCTTCTGGTTCCAACATATTATTTAGTATACCTGTATTATTTTTTATTATATACAATAAATGTGATTTCATTATGACCACATAAAGGGAGAGAGTCATTCAAACAAGACAACATTAAACCAACAAGTGTTAATTAAATCTTCCAATATATGTTACCAAACTTTAAGGAAATCCTGGTTTATCTTGGTCTTGATGTAAATAACTAAATAAAATAAATAAATTTGAATGTGGCAATTCTCCTAAACATGTTTGTTTAAACACAAATTACTAACCAGTATATCATAGTATATCATGCTGTGATCTTATTGGTTTGGTTCTATAGTTTATAAAAGTTTTGAAAAGGAAAAAAATGTCACATATTATTTCTTTAAACATTTGGGATCTGTTTGTTTTAATATATATATATATATATATATATATATATATATATATATATATGAGTAATTTGCAAGCATATATGTTTGTCTGTGTTGCCACGGAGGTCTGAAGAAGGCAAAAGATATCCTGGTTATGGTTGGTTGTGAATACCATGCAGGTGCTGGGAACTGAACCTGGGTCCTTACAAGAGCATCATGTGTTCTTAACTGCTGAGCCATCTCTCCAGCCATATCATATTGTTTCAATAAAAGAATATCTATGACAACTTTCACATGGATCCTTTCATGCCAAAGACCTTTGAGAAACAGTCCACAGAAAACATAAATCAGAAAAAAAGAAGATGATGATAAAAAACGGACCACTGAAAAATTTCTACTTTTACTCTAGGTCATCCGTAAATTGATTTGTATTCTATTATCTCCTTCAATAAGGTCAATCAATAACTTAACTTTTTACTTTTGGAAGAGATTTGGTTTCCTGTTAAAAACTAATAGAGATTCTTTCTGGTTACTGATTTTTTTTTTTTCTGTACAGGTCACTGTTCCTACATATTGTAACTTAATCTACTCACTCCGTGTATCATAGCAATCCTCAAAAAATGCATTTGAATATTATCATGCGAGTAAAGAAAGCACACTATTTTTACAGTGCAGAAGAATTGCTAAGCTTTTGCCTCTTTTTTTTTTTTTTTTTGATTAATTTCATGCCTGACTCAGTCAGAGATTAGGCCTTGACACAGGTTATAATTAAATATTGAAATCATGAAGTGCAAGAATGTTTAATTTTTAAAATATGAGTTTTAATTTACCTCATACAGAGAATAGCTCTGGTCACCTGCAGAGATGCATTACACACCACATTGCCTAATGCAGAATGCCTGAATGAGGCTGAGCACACAGTTAAAGTAAACTAATGCAATTTACTGAACAGCAGTCAAATATTTATCCAGTTGATGAAGCAGACTTTATGTGAAACTCAGACAATAATTAAAGAGAAGCCTTGCTTAAAACATGCCTACCTCTGTTTTTTACAAATACGTTATATCCTCCTTTCTCTATCTCCCATGCTCCTAAATATCGCCATATACCTGAGGCACTCCACGGAGACAATTCTAAGAACTATTTTGAGCATAATCCCTATTATTTCCCAGCATCTGCAGTTAAGAAGGTAGACCGACTACAGAAGCAACTTCTCACTCCCTGTTCCTACACTGACTGCAATGTGACTCTGCTGTCTTCCATTAAAGGTAAATGTATTTTTCTCATCCTTTGAATCTGCTTAGGTTGTGACTTCCTTTGCCAATCCAATGTGGGACTCATATTGTCATGGTGTTCACAGCCTCTACTTTTTACACTGCATGTCTCTTGTTCTTTTCAGACCTTTCCATCAGTCTCATGACAAGGCCAGCCTGTTTCTAAGAGGATGAGAGGCCTCAAGGAGTGAGCAGATCAAGCCTTGTCAACTCCCATCTATCATATTATTAACTAAGTCTGGACAAGCAAAACCTCAGGCTAAGAACCCCCCAGACTACTTGTAGAGTCATGAGAAATCATATTTATTTTGTTATTTTTAAGCCATTATTATTATAGTTGTTGGTTATGCCAGAATAACAAATGGAAGTAGGATTTGGAGATCTAATTAAATCTTCCTGTTTTTACAAATAGCACAACTGAAGCCTCAAGGGTTTCAATGGTTTAATTACATTCACACATTGGTAGCAGATCCAGGTTTAAAGATTACATCCCCCAGAGAGTCAGCAAAGACTCTTGGTATTACAAACACTACATATCTTTGTTCTCTTTTGTAGCAACAGATACCAAAGTGTGCCTACCAAAAAACACAACAAAACAAACAAAAACAAAACAAACAAAAACAAAACAAAACTCTTTAGAATTTCTGTATAATAGAATGACACTTAGAAGTATAATTTTAATAGCCATATATGAATAAACACATGTGGTTTTTTGTAGATCTCCTGTTCTAAGTTATAGGAATTCTGAATGACAAGATTGATTTCATGGGTAAGAATCCTACTCTCTTCAATCAGTGTGATATTACCAATTTTCTTTTAGAATTTTTCTTGTATGTGAAGTCATCAGATACCTTTTAAGAGTAGGTGTAGTTGAACTTAGTTTCCTGACTCACTTTGCATACCAAATTCTCATCTTGAAAATAAATTATATACAGCACACTGTCCTTGTATCATTTTGGAGATGACAAGCCTTTAAGAACTATTTAGCTGCTTACATGACATTAACTGATTGAACTGGGGCTGCCTATGTATACAGTGTCAGGAGAAAGCATATGGCAAAGTCAGGCTCAATCAAGTTTGCTCTATAACTCGAAAAATTTAAAGATGTTTCATCTATTTTCACATCAGAAAATATTTCTAATTTTAATTTATTTTACCTACAATTCTTGTCCCATAAAGCATTAGTTTCTCTTTAGCACATCTAAACCACCACACTGGTTTGTACAATCCCAAAGAGCTGGACTCTGCCCCACGGTCCCAACTGAGGTCTTCCAGTTTTGAGGAATTAGGGTTCACTTTGTTTATGAGTTTTGTAGTGAAACAAACAGCTGACCCAATGAACCTCACTTTGAGAATTCCATAGATACTAACAATATCTCATATAATTTGTGAATACTTTATTGTAAGCTATGCTATACCATGATATTTTAATGGAAGATAAAAAAAAAAAAAAACACATGAGATCGGATCAGAGGTGAAGAGGACACAACATCTGTGCCCATCACCAGGAGTAAATGGGACAAGAGCGTTCCAGGCAGGCAGGAACTCCACCAGACCAGTGAGACAGGTTCCTTCCAGTCTTTCTGGGCTGGTGCCCTGAGCAGACCTTGGGTACAAACTCTACAGCCAGCCCCACAACACCCACAGGCAGCTCCACTCGCAGGTACTCTAACACACCCAGAATCAGAGGATTCCAGGATCCCAAGAGCTTGGTCACACCAGGATCTCAAGGGCCCAAAGGCAGCTTGACCCACAGGAGCTCAGACACACCCAGGATCTCAGGATTGCAGGATCCCAAAATCATAGGTTCACAGAGACAACTTGTTTTGCAGGAGTCCTGACATAATCAGGATCACAGGAAGGACAGCCTGCAGTCAGACTTCGCCAGGGCAGATAGCATTAGAGATAACCACATGGCGAGAGGCTAGCTTTAGAAGATAGGCAACAGAAACCAAGGTTACTTGGCATCATCAGAACCTAATTCTCCACCATAGCAAGTCCTGAATATGCCAACACACCAGAAAAGCAAGATTCAGATCAAAAATCACTTCTCATGATGATGATAGAGGACATTAAGAAGGACATAAATAACTTCCTTAAAGAAATGCAGGAGGACACAAGTAAACAGCTGGAAGCCCTTAAAGAGGGAACACAAAAATCCCTTAAAGAGTTATAGGGAAACACAAACAGGCGAAGGAAAGGAACAAACCCATCCAAGATCTAAAAGTGGAAGTAGAAAAATAAAGGAATCACAAAGGGAGACAACTCTGGAGTTAGAAAACCTAGGAAAGATATCAGGAGTCATAGATGCAAGCATCACCAACAAGAGATAGAAGAGAGAATTTCAGGTGCAGAATATACCATAGAAAACATTGACACAACAGTGAAAGAAAATGCAAAACAACAACAAGTTCTTAACCCAAAACATCCATGAAATTCAGGACACAATGAGAAGACCAAACCTAAGGATAATAGGTATAGAAGAGAGTGAAGATTCCCAACTCAAAGGACCAGTAAATATCTTTAAGAGAATTATGGAAGAAAACTTCCCTAACCTAAAGAAATAGATGACCATGAACATACAAGAAGCCTACAGAACTCCAAATAGACTGGACCAGAAAAAAATTCCCGTGGACACATAATAATCAAAGCAACAAATGTACTAAACAAAGGAAGAATTTTAAAAGCAGTAAGGGAAAATAGTCAAGTAACGTATAAAGGCAGACCTATCAGAGTTACACGAGACTTCTCACCAGAGACTATGAAAGCTAGAAGATCCTGGAGAGATGTTATACAGACCCTAAGAGAACACAAATGCCAGCCCAGGCTACTATACCCAGCAAAACATTCAATCACCATAGACAGAGAAACCAAGACATTCCATGACAAAACCAAATTTACACAATATCTTTCCACAAATCCAGCCCTACAAAGGATAATAGATGGAAAACATCAACACAAGAAGTGAAACTGCACCCTAGAAGTAGCAAGAAAGTAATCTTTCAACAAACCCACACAAGCATAATTCCACCTCTAACAAGAAACTTAACAGGAAGTAACACTCGCTTTTTCTTAGTATCTCTTAATATGAAAATTAATATTATAGACATATCCATCCTAATTGATTGAAATTGAAAAATATGAGGAATTAGTAATTTGTTGGCTGTCAACCTGTGGTCTCTTTAATTTGGTAATGGGAGAACTATGTTCAATGTTATACAATCCATATACACTTTCTGTTTGTCTGTACATGACAGGGTCTTGTTGAGTGCCACATAATGGTCTTGAAATCATGATTCTCCTATCTCAGGTTCTCTATTAGTAGGATTGTTTATTTGATGTTGTTACACTACATTATGGTTTTCAGAACAGCTTACATATTTCAAAATTATTTATATAGCCAAAAGAATGTAGACAATTAATTTGGGAAGTGTCTTGTAAAAGAACAGCAAAGAGTGACACTGAAGGCTTTGCTTGGTATTTATAATTATTGTATCAATTTTGAAGAAGAGGACTTTGTAAGTTACTTTTATTCTGAGATGAATGCTCTTCAAAATCATCACAGGCAATGAACCAGAACGTTACCCTCACCTAATGTCTGTGCCACCCTCCAAGCAGAGGCATTGTTCATTGAAAGAGTTGATGAATGACTTCATGGATAGACCATCTTAATACACACACCGTTTCTTAAATGAATATAGCCTGTTCCCTGTGGGCTAAGAATGACAACAATCACTCAAGTCAAATAGCTTGGACTGTAGCAGGAAAGCTGTATCCAAAAATCATGCCTACAATTCATTTCTTGGTGCAACAGAACTGTCAATTCTTAGCTTAGCTACTATGGAGGTAAAATCCCTTGGTGATGTGAGGGACATTCAAATACAGCCTTATTACAATGAATTCAATGCCCCAAAACTGTTCTTATTTTGTGTTTGTACCACAGTAAAAGCCAATATTTTAAGCTCTACTAAAAACAAAACAAACAAACAAAAAGATTATTTATGTTCATGAAAAAACTAATAGTGATATATTATTTAAAAATATCATACAATTAATATATTTGGAGTTATTTAAAATTTATATTGAGAAAAAAGTATATATTTTCAGTATTGATGTAGACAAACATCTACATAATACTGTTCAATTGATTGTTTTATATCAAACAACTTTTAAAATACTCATTTTTATTGTTAATATATTTAATAAATTCTAAAGAATATAAAAAATGAAAGTTACTCCAGGCTCTGAGGGGGCTTTCCAGGAGGAGTTGGAGTACAAAAGGGGAAGAAGAATGTGATGTAAGTCTATTTACTCAAAATATGTTTTTAAATGTTAACAAATTCAGGTAAATTGAAATTATGTATCTTTTCTCATTATAATGCAATAAAACTTAAATCAAAGAAAAAAGAAAAGAAAAAAAAAATAAAGCACATAAACTATATCCACAATTTTTATTATTGAGTGAATTACATTGTATAAAGTCTATCAAAATCAATAACACAGTCACTGCACTTAAAGTTTGTACAGTTCTGACTCTGATGTTATATTCAGAGCTTGCCCACAGGCCAAGGGATATGGCAGAAGGGACTTGTAAAAAAATAAAATGTTGTACTGTCACAAGACCCATAATATTTGGAATGCAGGCAAATTAGCTCAAACGATCATCTCCAAAGGGAGATCGTTTGCCAGAGTTTTAAAGAAAAGCAATACCTACTTCCAGTCCACAGGCAGGGTTTTGTTTTGTTTTGTTTTTAATGAGAGTATTCACATAACACTTTCCATGACAGTTTCTGCTTTCCATCACTCAACTCTCTGTGAAAATAGGCCATTTTTGGCTTACTGACTCTGTTTGGGCTTCATCCAAAACTGAACTTCTTGAAAGGTTTTTAAAACGTGATCTCAGTTATTTTTAATTCCTGACTGCTTCCAATAAAGAAAACAAACTATGAAACGTGTGGTGGGATTTTAATAGCATTTTCTTTGCATTTAAATATCAGATAACTTCCTAATGGGACTTTGCATATCTGTGTTCTCTATAGAAGTCTCATACTTCCCTCCATCTGAGAAGACAACTGAGATTAGAAAAAGATTGGTGTCTGAAAGGGTCCTCTGAGAAAAGGCACACAAAAGCACATGTGTGTCCTGAACTCTTGAGTGTGCACACTTAGGAGGCGCCAGCCAAACCCATCTTTCTTCTTGGAGTAAACATGCCTCCTCGGGTATTTAGAGAGCTCACTTTCTGAGGGGCCTGGGCTGTATTGTTTATCATTTTTATCAGTGTGGTTTTTCACCTCCTTAAAAGTTCATTTCTTCTCTTTCTGCACTTCTTTGCAACTCCTTGTAGAGGAAAAAAAGGGGGCCAATTTAGATAACCATGCATCAGACAGAGGTTTTTTTTTTTTCCCCTTCTACTTTTAACATTCTCTTGTAGAGCAAAAACTCCTAGATAGAGAACACAGGCAGGATGCTAACATGGTATACTCAAGCTAAGGAAAGGTTTCTCACCAATAGACTAACACTATACATGACTTGTCTGTTGTCAAAAAAAAAGTTATTTAATAACATCCATTTAGAATATACTTCATTGGTTAGTGAGTTATGTTACTATTGTGTCATTATGAGATACAGTAAAATGACTTTAATATTGTAAAAATCATTCTGACTCATATTAAAATATAATTTTAGCTGCAAATATTTTCCATTCTTTCGTGAAGTTTTCACAATGAACTCCATTTTGCTGTGAACCTTTTTTTCTTATTTTGTGTGCATTGGTGTTTTGCCTGAGTTTGTGTATGAATGGGAGAGTGCCAGATCTTGGAGCTAGAGAGAGTTGTGAGCTGCCCTGTGGGTGATGAGAATTGAGCCTGGGTCCTTCTGAAGAGTAGTCAGTACCCTTAACCATTGAACCATCTCTTGAGCTCCAAGATCTAATCATCACAAAGTGGACATTTTAACTAACATTCCTTCCTAACCCTTTACTGATACTTATGTTTGCTTTCTATCTTTTGAATAGTTAGGTGTGACATGTGGAACTCTAGAGATGAGGGTTCTGAAACAGGACCTCAGTTACAGTTATATGCACTGGGACAAATAGGTGATCATACTTGCCTGAGCTTCTATACTAGGGCTTTTTAGTTTATTTGTGTGACATGAGGAAATTTTGTCATTTGGCAAATATCCCAGAAACTTTTTCTAGAATAATTTTTCTCATGTTCTTTTCATTCCTTCCTTCTCTTCTTCCTTCCTCCTTTTGTTTCTTTTCCTTTCTTTTCCTCTATCTTTGAGTCTTTTTTTAATTAATATTTTTAAATAAAATCTCACACTGTAGCCCAAGCTGGCCTCAAACTTATGGAAATCTGTCACCTCTGCTTCTCTCTGCTTAGGTAAAGAGAGATTGAGGGGTTTTGTTTGTTTGTTTGTTTGTTTTGTTTGTTTTGTTTTTGATTTTTGAATTTAACAATTTTTATTAGATATTTTCTTCATATATATTTCAAATGCTATCCTGAAAGTCCCTATACCCTCCCCCTGCCCTGCTCCCCAACCCAGCGACTCCTGCTTACTGGCCCTAGTGTTCCCCTGTGCTGGGGCATAAAATATTTGCAAGACCAAGGGCCTCTCCTCCCATTGATGGCTGACTAGGCTATCCTCTGCTACATATGCAACTAGAGATACAGCTCTGGGGAGTACTGGTTCGTTCATATTGTTGTTGCTACTATAGGGTTGCAGACCCCTTTAGTTCCTTGGGTAATTTTTCGGTCCCCTTCATTAGGGGCTCTATGTTCCATCCAATAGATGACTGTGAGCATCCACTTCTGTATTTGCCAGGCACTGGCATAGACTCACAAGAGACAGCTATATCAGGGAGCTCAGATCCACCTCCTGAGTCCCGGGGTCAGAGCCCTTCTTGGAGGCCCACGCTACTCTGGCAGAAAGGTGACCAGGGGTCTGGGTCTCAGCTCTGCCTCCTGGGTGAGGATGAAGGCCCGAAGGGACCCTGTCCAAGAAGCTCTGTTGCTTCTGCTGCCCACGTGCTCTCCTTGTAGATTAGTCTCAGTGAGCCCAAGATCCTGGGTGTGCTAGGGTGGAGAGTCCTCTGAGGACCTTGGGATCCTCCACCAAGTTTGAGCCCGAGATCAAGATTGAGGTTCTTAATTGAATAAAAAAAAAAAAAATAAAAAAAAAAAAACAGGATTTATGAAGTATCAAATGATTAGTTTTCTGATATAGTAATAAATTATTTTTTCATTAAATATAATTATCAACAAATATTATCTTATACATACCATAATTTTGAAATACTGCCTTAGCTATAGTTTCTGTTGCTTTGATGAAACACAATAACCAAAAAGCACATTGAGGAGGAAAGTGTTTATTAATCTTATACTTCTATGTAGCTGTTCATCATTAAAAGCAGTCAGGATAGGAACTTAAACAGGGTAGGAACCTGAAGCCATGACCTGATGCAAAGGCCTTGAAGAGGTGCTGCTAACTTGCTCCTCCTGGCTGGCCCAGTTAGCTTTTTTATAGGACCCAGAATCACCAGCTTTAGTGATCAGAGAAATGCAAATCAAAGCAACCCTGAGATTCCATCTTACACCAATCAGAATGGCTAAGATCAAAAACTCAGACAAGAGCACAAGACGTGGAGAAAGAGAAACACTCTTCCATTGCTCCTGGGATTGCAAACTGGTACATCCCCTCTGGAAATCAATCTGGAGGTTCTTCAGAAAATTGGAAATAGATCTACCTGAAGACACAGCAATACCTTTCTTGGGAATATACCCCAAAAATGCCCTACCGTGCCAGAGTATCACATGTTCCATTATGTTCATAGTGGCCTTATTTGAGATAGCCAGAAGCTGGAAACAACCCAGATGTCACAAATAGAATGGATATAGAAAATGTGGTTCATTTGCACAATGGAATACTAGTCAGCTGTTAAGAAGGAGGACATCCTGAGTTTTACAGGGAAATGGATGGAACTAGAAAGTATCAAGTACTGTGCAATGATTAAAAACAATGATTTTATGAAATTCTTAGGCAAATGGATGTCTCTAGAGGATATCATACCGAATGAGGTAACGCAGTCACAAAAGAACACTCATGATATGCACTCACTGATAAGTGGGTATTATCCCAGAAACTTGGGATACCTAAGATACAATTTGCAAAACACATGAAACTCAAGAAGAAGAGAGACCAAAGTGTGAATACTCTGATCCTTCTTAGAAAGGGGAACAAAATCCCCACAGAAGGAGTTACAGAGCCAAAGCTTGGAGCAGAGACTGAAGGAATGACCATCCAGGGACTGCCCCACCTGGGGATCCATCCCATAAACAACCACCAAACCCAGACACTATTGCAGATGCCAACAAGATTTTGCTGACAGGAGCCTGATATAGTAGTATCCTAAGAGGCTCTGCCAGTGCCTGGAAAACACAGAAGTTGATGTGCACAGTCATCAATTGGATGGAGCACAGGGTCCCCAATGAAGTGGCTAGAGAAAGTACCCAAGGAGCTGAAGGGGTTTGTAGTCCTATAGAAGACCCACAATATGAAATAACCAGTACCCCCAGAGCTCCCTGTGACTAAACCATCAATCAAAGAAATCACATGGTGGAACGCGTGTCTCTATCTGCATATGTAGCAGAGGATGGCCTATTCAGCCATCAATGGGAAGAAAGGTCCTTGGTCTTGTGAAGGTTCTATGTCCCAGTATAGCCGAATGCCAGTGTGAAAAGGTGTGAGTAGGTGGATTGGTGAGCAGGGGGAGGGAGGAAGGGATAGGGGATTTTCAGAGAGGAAACTAGCAAAGGGGATAACATTTGAAGTGTAAATAAGGAAAATATCTAATTAAAAATAAATAAAATAAAAATAAAAAGGAAATACATGGTATGTACTCACTAATAAGTGGGTATTAGCCAAAAAAAAAAAAAAAAAAAAAAAGTACAGAATAACCAAGATACAGTCCACAGAACTCAAAAAGTTCAACATGCTGAAGGGCCCAAGTGAGGATGTCTCAGTCCCACTTGGGAGGGAGAAGAAAGCAACCACAAGCAGGGAAGGAGGGAGACACCTGGTGGGAGAAAGTGGATGCAGGGGGGGGTGCGGGGAGAGGGAACATGATCTGGTGCTGGATGGGGAAAATGGACTCAGGCCCTGAGGGCCAGCAGAAAGAAAGGAAAGAGGCAACCTCAGGAGGCTGGAGGTGGGGAACCCTCTGGAATGTACAGGAGACCTGCGAGAGACTTTCAGGACTCAAAGGGAGAGACCTTAGATGCAACCCCCTACATTGGAAAGAGGGAACTTGTACAGCCCACCTCTAGCAGAAAAAACTGGGCATCAAGTGAGAGATGGGGTTACCATCCCAGTCAAAACTCTGACCCATAACTGTTCCTATCTGAAAGAATTGCAGGGATAGAGTTGGATTTTATGGGGGCAATTTCTCAACTGAGATTCTCTCCCTTCAGATAATTCTAGCTTGTTCAAGCTGATATAAAACTAGCCAGTACACTAATGATTTCAAGGGTTTCAAGATAACTACAACAATAATGTATGAAATAAACCACATCTAATGATGGCATAATGATAAATTCCAGCTAATATAATACTATTTATATTTATTATTTATATTAATTAAAATATAAATAATTTTATAAAGACTGGGTGTATTTTATGTATGTATTTAGAGATATACATAACACATATATGTAATAACAATTAAAGACAATAGGGTCGTGAACTTGAAAGAGAATAGGAGTGTGTGCATGGGAGGGTTTAGAATAAAGAAGAGAAAATAATGTAATTATTATTACAAAAATAAAACATGACTTAAATAATTAAAAATAAAATGAAGAAGTATAATTTAAAATTTAAATAAAATTTTATAGAAGTCAGTTGGGGCAAGTAACGATGAAAAGTAACTTTTCTCACCCAAGTTTAAGGACCCCCCTGAATTGTATCTATGGACAGAACTATTATGCCTTTTTTTTAAATTAAAAAAAAATAAAAAAAATACATTTCTTCTATAGCTCATTGAGCATATTCAGATTAGATAAAGTCCTTTCAACAATGTTTAGTGAATATTTTCTACTTGCAATTATACATCAATTAACCTAATAAGATCCATTGTATCAGGAGGGAAATGTTCCAGTTGTGGGTGATTGGCATTGAGTGTGTGTGTGTGTGTGTGTGTGTGTGTGTGTGTGTGTGTGTGTGCATGAGTTTGTCTGTTTCTGTGTCTCTGTGTTTGTGTGCCTTTTTGTGAGTGTGTGTATATAGGTCTATGTGTGTGTGTATATTTATGTGTGCCTGTATGTCTATGTCTGTATGTATGTCTGTGTCTGTGTTTCTATGCATGTGTTTCTCTGTGTATGTATAGGTCTATTTGTATGTACATNTAGAAAACTCCACTGGAAGGTTATAGTCACATATATTCTTTAGTCCCTATTGGTGATTTAAAAAAAAAAAAAGAATTAAAAACAATTAGGAAAAGTAATGAAAAGTACTGAAAAGAAAGTCCAAAACCTTTTCTACAGTTGAGCATCCACGCCTCGTGGCACTTGGGAAAGCAAGTAGCGTGTTCAGCCATAGGTTAATCTTCGAAAAGCCTAATGGCTTTATAAAGCAGATGAGAAGAAATGAGTGGGCAGGGACACCAAATTAAATCTTATGAAGACATCCTGAAACAGAGAGTGTGAATATTAACAAAACATATCATTTCAGATTAAACTTTTTCGTTTTTATCTTCAACTTTGTTTTCTTGCTGCTCTTTCTTTGTAAGATATGAAGTGCAATAACTAGGGTAGGAGGTGATAAAACCTGAAGAAAAGCCACATTCAGGAGATGCCCAGAGAATAAAGGAAGGTTATATAGGGTATGTGGTAGGGAAAAAAATCCAGGGTGGGGGAAGGTGGCAAAAGGTGAAATTTAGCTTGGCTTCAGTTTCTGCACAAGTGTCTTGGAAGAAGTTACATGACTATCAAGGTTGTGGATGTGAGAGAAACAGACCAAAGGTTTGTACAGATTTTGAGGTAACAATTTTTAGGTTATTTTGTGTGATCTAGATAAACAGTGACTCATTGATTATTCAGGCAATTTAATATCTACATCTTGATCTATTGTAACAAAATCTCCAAAGAAAATAGTTTCAGGAGTAACCAACATGTGGATAAATATATAAAATGATATTAAATGATTAAGTTATGTCTACAGCAAATAGTGATATTTTGACTGCTGTATCCCTTTTATCTCCTTTTATTGTTTAATTGCTCTGGCTAAGACTTCAAGTACTATATTGAATAGGTATGGAGAGAGTGGGCACCTTGTCTAGTCCCTGATTTTAGTGGTATTGCTTCAAGTTTCTCTCCATTTTGTTTTATTTTGGCTACTGGTTTGATGAACATTGCTTTTATTATGTCTACGTATGGGCCTTGAATTCCTGATCTTGCCAAGACTTTTATCATGAAGGGGTATTGGATATTGTCAAATGCTTTCTCAGCATCTAATGAAATTATCATGTGAGTTTTTTGTTTGTTTATTTGTTCATTTTGTTTCTTTGAGTTTTCTTTGTTTATGTAGTGGACTTTTGGGGAAAGAAATCCCTAAAATTCTACTGGATGTTGGAAATAAGGCACCGTTCAAAAAAAAAAGGATAAAGAAGCCAAAGCAAATTTCAGTGGAGCAAAGTAAAGAGACAGCCATGAACAGTGTCTGATACCACACATAGAAGCCAAGTGAGACACTGAGCAAGGAGCCTTGTGGGAGTCTGTGTGCCCCACACTGTGACAAAGCGTTTGTGTTGGTGTGGGGACAGGAAGTGTGGGGACAGGAAGTGTGGAGACAGGAAGTGTGGGGACAGAAAGTCTGAAAGTAGTGCAGTAGGGGTGAAAAGAGAAGGAAGATTAGAATAAACTTTAGTATACTTATAAAGACTGAAGACAAGCTGGAGAGCAAAGGAAAGAGAAAGCTGGAGGAGATGGAAAGTGATTGACAGAGGCTAAGAAAATGCCAGAGTATGGAGAGGCTAAAGCATAGTTGAAAGATGAAGAAGAAGCAAGAAGTGTTTTGGTTTTGATAGCTAAAATTGTAGAAGGTCCAAGTAAAGGTGATAATATGAGATCAAGGTGACTTTGCAACTCATAAGAAATAGAAACTTATGGTGCTATGTGCTGTACAAACACCAGCTATCCAGAGGGTATATTTATGTGAATAATCTGTCTATAATGTAAGTTGTGTTGTACATCCAGATAAGCAGTTTTATATTTTTATATTTGTATTTCCTAGGAAAGTAACTATGCATACTGCAAGGTAAGGTTTATTGAGCTCATTAAGCATTTTTACAAGAATTGGTCATATTTTAAAAAACAAACAGCATCAACAGAAAAATAAAACTTATGGTTGTAAGTCACCAAGAGTACACATCTACTGTTCTGGTTTGAGCCGTCCAATTTATATAGCTTCTTCAAAAATCAGCAGCTCTCCCTCATGAGCTCACACTTGAGAATTTGCATATTAAAAATGAATGCATAAGTAGAGATTATGCCTTTGCTTTATCTTTTTATCTTACAATGAAAGCACTATGTTGATTTTCTTCTTTGACCCACATTGTGTTTGGTAGATAGGAAATCAAGCTGATTATGACAACCCCATTGCTGAATGGCCATTCTCACTTTCCCTTGGTCAGTATCAAATCATCTTCCAATGGGATCCTTTGTACTTCAGTGACCATAATTTTTAGTATGGATAAAATGGCCATAAAACTTTTCATTCAAACGGAATGATTCAGGGAAGGAAAGGGGACACTATTGATACTGAAGGATAACTAAAATGAATTTGGACTCTCCCAGGCAAATCAAGACATATGTCTACTCTAACTATACACTACAGGTATGAAGGAAAATGAATTATTTATTGATCATAGAAGACGCCAGATATTCTTGACCTGCATGACTGAGAAAATTCCCTCTTGAGAGTGGTGCCATCTAATTCATCATTACATCTGTAGCATCTGGCTCAGTATTCAGTTCACAGTTGGAATCTGGTTTACAGCTCAGTGAAGAGTTCTGAATCAACTCCAGTAACAAAACCACTTGATATCAAAATAATCACTGGCCAGGAAATGTCATTATGCTAATAAATTAATGACCATAACCTCTAAGACAAGAAGACAGTTTTTAATAGATATGCAGGTGATTCTCTGAGAAACTTGAAAATTCTTGCAAAATGCAGAGGCTTGGAATCAAAAACAAGAATTAACCTCAATGTTTTCTAATAGCACAGCCCAAAGCTGAGACTGCCCAAACAGGCAATTATAAGGCATAGGAATCACTTGTCAATCTTTCCCAAATAGAAACTTGGTGAAGATGGTCTTCAGTATGTGAATAAATAAATTCACCTTCATCTGAACAATGGGATATCTGGTCATAGCATTTACAAAGTAAAACCAAGTTGTCAAACTATTTAGTTACTCATCTTGTATGGCAAAACACTTGACAAATGCCTCTTAAGAAAGAAATTGTTCATGGGATGGATCCCCAGGTGTGGCAGTCTCTAGATGGTCCTTCCTTCTGTCTCAGCTCCAAACTTGGTCTCTGTAACTCCTTCCATGGGTATTTTGTTTCCCATTCCAAGAAGGAACGAAGTAACCATGTTTTGTTCTTCCTTCTTCTTGAGTTTCATGTGTTTTGCAAATTGTATCTTGGGTATTCTAAGTTTCTGGGCTAATATCCTCTTATCAGTAAGTGCATATGTGGTCTTTTGTGATTGGGTTACCTCACTCAGGATGATATCTTCCAGATCCATTCCATAAACAACTACCAAACCCATACACTATTGCATATGCCAGCAAGATTTTACTGACAGGACTTTGATATAGCTATATCTTGTGTGGTTATGCCAGTGCCTGGAAAATACAGAAGTGGATGATCACAGTCATCTACTGGGTCCTGTGACCCCCAATGAAGGAGATAGAGAAAGTACCCAGGGAGATAAAGGGGTCTGCAGCTCTGTAGGAGGAACAATATGAACTAACCAGTACCCCTCAGAGCTTGTGTCTCTAGTTGCATACATAGCAGAGGACGGCCTTGTCAGCCATCAATGGGAGGAGAGGTCTTGCGAAAATTATATGCCCCAGTACAGGGAAATGCCAGGGATAGGAAGAAGGAGTGGGTGGGTTGGGGAGCAGGGCAGGGAGAGGGTATAGGAGGGTTTTGGAGAGGAAACTAGGAAAGGGGATAGAATTTGAAATGTAAACGAATAAAATATCTAATAGAAAGAAAGAAAGAAAGAAAGAAAGAAAGAAAGAAAGAAAGAAAGAAAGAAAGAAAGAAAGAAAGGAAGGAAGGAAGGAAGGAAGGAAGGAAGAAAGGAAGAAAGGAAGAAAGGAAGAAAGGAAGAAAGGAAGAAAAGAAGAAAAGAAGAAAGGGAAAGGGGAAGGAAAGGGGAAGGAAAGGGGAAGGAAAGGGGAAGGAAAGGGAAAGGAAAGGGGAAGGAAAGGGGAAGGAAAGGGGAGGGAAAGGGAAAGGGAAAGGGAAAGGGAAAGGGAAAGGGAAAGGGAAAGGGAAAGGGAAAGGGAAAGGGAAAGGGAAAGGGAAAGGGAAGGAAAGGAAAGGAAAGGAAAGGAAAGGAAAGGAAAGGAAAGGAAAGGAAAGGAAAGGAAAGGAAAGGAAAGGAAAGGAAGAAAGTGTTTAGTCCACCCTGCAGTTTAAATCTCAGTCACAGCCTCCTCCTGTCTTCCTGGTCCCACCTGTACAAATCCCTCTTCCTTTTGCCATCTCATCAGAGACAGGGAGATGCCCTTGGGTACCATCCTGCCTTGCGACATCTATTCCTAGTAGGTTTAGGCATATCCTCTCCTACTGAGACTCAACCATGCAGTCCAGGTAGAGGGTCAGGGATCCATTGGCAGGGCACAGAGACAGAGACAGCCTTGGCTCCACTTCTTAGGGAACCCACATTACATTACATTACGGCCAAGCTGCACATCTGCTACAAATGTAAAGGGTGATTAGATCCAGCCCCTGCATGCTCTTTGGTTGGTTATCCAAGCTCTGTTAACCTTCACAGTCCCAAGTTAGTTGACTGTGTATGTCTTCTGATGATGTCATTGACCTCCCTGGCTTGGTCACTTCTGTCCCCAGTCTTCCACAAGACACCTTGAACTCTGTCTGATGTTTGATTGTGGGTCTCTGTGTCTGCCTCTATTCACTTTTGGACAAATCCATTCAGGAGACAGATGTGCTAGGCTTCTGTCTGCAAGCATAGCAGAGTATCATTAATAGTGTCATCGGTTGGCTTTCTCACATGGGATGGGTCTCAAGTTGGGGCAGTACTTGGTTGGCTGTTCCCTCAGTCTCTGCTCCATCTTTATCTCTGTACTACTTGTAGGCAAGACAAATTTGGGTCAAAAGTTTTGTAGGTAGATTGATGTCCCCCTCCCTCATCTGGAAGTCCTACCTAGCTATAGAAAGTAGCCACATCAGTCTCTATACCCCTGTCTTATAGAAATTTCAGCTAGAATCAACCCCACAGACTCAAACTCATCAAAGCAAAACAAAGCCCAATTTAGAATGAAAACTGAAACTTAGAGGAGCCAAGAGACTGCATAAGAGGAGAATCTGGAATCCTGCTCCCCCCTACTATAGTCTTAGAGTGAAAGAAATACCAAGTTTTGAACCCCAACTTTAGTCTCAATGGCTGCAAATAGCCATCGGTGTGAAACTACCAATTGGAAAGAAGTCATTGAGTATTCTGTGTGTCTACATCACAGGAATCATGTGGATTCAAATACCAGGCACTAAGCATGTTCACAATGGAGTTCTGGGATCAGAAATTGTCTAGCGTATTTTCAAATACTTTAGCCCTCAACCTTTATCCCAGAACTCTTTATTTTCTTCTTCTTTGGAAACCTCTCAACCTGATTCTTTGCTTTCCCTTTTCTATTATTCCTACCACATCTCCACATCCATGATCTTTCCCAATTGTCTTGTTTTCGGATTGTTTATTTCCTTATTCTAGGCTTTGTGAGGCCATTTTTGGAAGTATATAGTGAGCTGTAAGGGTACTTTCCGCACACACTTAAGCTGCCCTTTCTCTTACATGATGCTTCCTTTTACTTCCTTTTGTCACCCTAGACAGTTTCATGTCTACTTTAATGTCATCCGTGCACATATATTTTCATGCATCTATGTAAAAATCTTAGAACCAACACATGATAGAAAAATGTAATACTTATTTTTATAAGAATGTAGTTGCATCTGATTTCCGACCAATGACAAAACTTCATTTTTTTTTAAGGACCAAAAAGTTAATACTATGGTGCATATTATCCACATTTTCTTCATCCATTCTTCTGTTGATGGATATTTAGGTTGGTTTCATAATTTTGTTACTATTAAAAGTGCTATTATGTGTAAGTATCTCTGTGACGTGTTGGCCTAGAGTGTTACAGTTGAGTTATATGATAGGTTGAGCATATTTTTAGGTTTTGAAGAAACCTCATCATGTTTTATCTGTTCTCAAGGAAGAAACAAATGTTGAAGTTTCATGCCTGCTTCCATAATGGCTGGACTCGTTTATATTCTCATATCACAACAAATCTCCTTGTCAATTTCTGTCCCTCAAAGTAGGAGAATTTTCCAGAGTCATCCTTCTAGAGAAAAAAAACAACAACAAAAAACCAAAAAACAAAACAAAACAAAAAAACCCACCTAGTTCTACTCCACTCTGAAACTCTATATGTCACATCTTGTCACAAATTGTATGTTAGGTCCCTTTCCTGTTGCAAACACAGGATGAATATTACCTAAAACTGCCCCTCTTTCCCTGTCCGTAACTTCCCTGTGTTCTGCCGGTTCCTCCATTGCAGTATCATAAAGGTTTCCCTGGACAGTTAATCATTTCAACTTCTCTCTGTATTCTGATGATATACACACCTGTTGTGAGATCTATCACCTGAATTCTGCCCACTAGTCTGTCTCCTACCTACTTTCTAGAGAAGAATTCCTTGATGACAGAATTTAAGTTGAATTACTCATTTGTATAATCAAAAGAACAAAACAATGGTATGGTACAGAAGTTTACACAGATTACCTACCTATTGGTGAAATAAAGGAATTAACAGGCAGATGCTGAATGAATTAGAAAAGTCTCTCCTTGCAGTGCTGGAGTGTTAAAAGAATCGTCTTCCTGTAGGGCATCTGTGCGGACTAATTTGGCAGGTTTCACAGTTCAAGTACTCTAATAAAATGTCTCCGAAAAAAAAATTAAAGAACTTGCCTAAGGTGGCCAGATATTAGGAGCAAAAAAGAAAGAAAAAGAAAAAAGAAAAACAGCACAGAAACTTAAGTAATGCCACCTTGTTCTTTTTGATGCAATGTGCTAGCCTCTGGTAAGTGAAAAGTGAGAATAAATATCTAAGAATACACTTTCGATAGCCGAGAAACTTTTCTCTAAAATCGTTGTGAACTTCTTTTGTTAATACTGTACCACAACATGAAAGATTCAGCACTCACTGGGGAATTGCCACGGATGTAGGAAGTTTAGAAGAGCAGAGGAAAGAAATGAATGCCAAGCAGTTTATACAGTATGTCTTGCACAAGAAAAGAAAAAAAGAAAAGAAAAAGAAATAAAGAAAAAAAGATGTTAGGAAGAGCAAGGAACTACCTAAGATAACTATAGTTAATATGCAGACATCATGTTAATAATTTAACCTGTGGATCAACAAGAACTAAAGACATTTTTCCCTGGTAGCATTTATATTCTTTCATCTCTAAGGGATACACAGTCTTCTTAGATAATTATTGACTGAGGTGAACTCAGTGTAAATAGATAGGGAAAATCTTGTGGTTAAATAGTGGTCTTGCTGCCTTGTGATAAATAAGTTAACGTGGAAAGGGGAATAAGTGCATCCTTGAAATTCGCTCAGCATCTTAGTTTCAAAGTTCACTGATTACTATGATAAACATTTCAATATGATACATCCATGTGCATTAACCAGCCATCTTTTTATGGAAGTCCATATTCAACACAAGAAAGGTCTGTAGGACCATAAAGGAGTGCATTTGCACTCAAGCATTCTATGTTCAGTTCCTTTCCAGCAGCTTGCTACAACCTACAATTAGTATGACCTCCCTGAGTCATTTCAGAGATGGATCAAAACTTCCTTTCTCCTTCCTATTTTATTGTCACCATGGCTTACACCAAAGACCTTTTGTTAGGAGCTGGGAAGATCAACCCTCCTGTCTGCATGGCACTCCATCTGAGGTGTGTCATGTGACTCCACATCTGCGATTGTTTTTACTTTGATTACAAAACTATAATATTCTTCTGTCTCAACATAGAATGTGTACTCTAGTGTTTTAGGGCTTGGTGGTAAAGGATGGCAAAAACCTTGATTTCCTGTGGAGGCCCTGCATTTTGCAGACCTTTATCAGGTCTTCCCTTGTTACATTTACCTTTGTGCAAAGGAGGGCAGGGGATTCTCCCAGGTGTGCGATGAACGTTGAATGTATAAGGCATGTTTGCATGCATATGGGGGCAGGTATCATAAAGGAATATTCAAGATCTCACTTTTCCTATCTTGGGGTGGGGATTTCATGTAAGGCACAAATAAAGCTGATGACCAGGGTACTGGTGTTTTATGCATGAGATTAACTAAATGACATAAAACCTAACCACATGCTTGTTGAGATTTTTAAAGAGTGAATGGCTAGAAATAAGAGACGCTGCTTAGCAAGTGGCAAGGCTTGCTAAGTCATGGTTGTGATGTGAGAGACTGAGGAAACAACGTCTAAAATGGGCTCAGACTTCAGCCTATGTGATTGACAGTGGAGTAATATTCCCTACAGGGACTGCAGAGTTGAAAAGAGAAGTGCATGTTCCAGTAAAAAATTAAAATCTTGATCTTTGCCATGTTAAACATGAAGTGGTAATGAGACAGCAGGAAGCTACTTTGGTGAATCAGCAGGAAAACAGGACCAAACAGCTGGAGAGGGTGATGGTGCTGAGGTAAAACTGACTGTTTTATTAGACAAGCATACCTCGCATTATGTAGCATCAAGATGTATTATCTACAAACTCCATTGTAGATGTTACCTGAGTCTCACAACAACCTGGCTTGTCACACATTATATATATCTTACAGATCAGGGGACTGACCTTCTCAGAGATGCATAGTTGGGCCAGCTAACCTTTTGCTAGCTTCCACTTTCCTTCCACAATCTTATGCAGAGTTCCAACAACTCCGTGACTTTTATCTCTTAGAAGTGAATGGGTCCAAGTTTGTGGAATCATGTTATTAAGTAACTGTATATTGATTATAATTTTTTTTTGCAGATGAAGATCATATGACAAATGACTAAGAGACTCAGCCTACAATGTCCTTTAGTATACTAGCCATAGTAGGAATCATGTTATTCTTCCTGTCTTATAATGGACATCGTGTATCCCTCTACTTTCTTGCTTGCAGAGCTAGAATTGGTGTAGGGAAGCAGATTGCCAGGGGAACCCTAGTTTAATTTGACATCAATTAAGGAGTTCCAATTCCAGTTAATTTCCATTGTACAAGGACCAGTGTATCTAAAAGATAGAAAGGGGTTTCTTGTTACTAATGCAGAGATCAAGTGAAGGTATCCCTTTTCTTTCTGCAGGAGGCACCTTGCTTGAGTGCAATGTGAAAACTGCTTCAATGACCAGTCTTTTTTTTTTTTTTCACAAGTATAGAGTCAGACTAGGGTAGAGAAAAAATAATCTTGAAGATCTAATACTTTAAAAATGTTATGTGACAAATCATGAATCTTTTACTGCCTGCCATTAGACGAAACAGTAAATTTCTTTTAAAAAACTTAGTTTTTTCGGTGCTAATTCCATCAGCATCAATATTTACATTTGAAAATTAATTTCTTAATAGAATGTATCATTTAAGGCAGATTATTCTCATAAAGTTAAATTAGGACACACATTTAATTTCTCTTCTAAAATTGAATATCTATATTTTGTCAACAAATTCTAAAAAGATATAAATATAAATTGGTTAATTATTGTTTATTTTGTTATTATTACTGCTATTATTATTATTATGTATTACGCCAAATACAATTGTAAAATTAAGACCCACTCTCTTATTTTTTTACAATTTTCTCTTAGCTTTGTCAAAATGTATTCCAAGACAGGCACACAGGTAGTTGATAGTTTATAGACAGATGATAGCAGATTTCTCTACTTGCTTTTATTCTCAAGGATCTGCAAAATATAGCAGAATAACACAATATAGAAAGAATATCTTATTCCATTCATTTTTCAAACTCTGGGTGTATCTTAAATAACAACCATTGGCTTTTTATTCTATTTCAACTGCCAAATCCAGTAATGCACCAATTTTCTATCATATAGATTCAGTTACATTAAGTGTAAACTGTTGCTGAGAGTGATGTGAATACATTAAGAATGTTGAGGGTATTTATCAGAGTGAAAGGCCAGTGCTGCTCTAGAACCCTTATAAGACTGAAATGATGGCTTTCTGCAGCTTTCCTAGTAACCAATAAAATATTTATTGATATTTTGAGAATCTCACATAATGTACCCCTATCAGATTCAATTCCCAGTCCTTGCTGGCCTTTGTCCCCACCCTTGTGACCTCTCCCCTCCCCCGAAAAAAGAAGAAAGACTCCCAAATCCAATTTGTATTGCCCATATACTCCCTGGAGCATGCTCAAACTTTTAGTGACCAGCCCTGCAAAGAACTTGAGTTCTTCCCCACCTGCACCTTCAGCAGAAGCCACCAGGTATGATGGGTGTCTCTTCAGCATCTCTGTCATAATTTTCAAGAGTTTTCTTCAATGACTTCCTGTCAAAAATATTTCTTTGATTTGTTGTTGTTCATGTCTGTGGTAATTAATCATTTTAATGAATAAAATAGGGATAGATCAAAGACTTGATTGATCACTCTTTCATTAATAGAAATGATATTATGTAAAACATAATCACAAATATTGGGTTCTTCATATCGCTTAATCTAGAAAGTATTTCTTTCCTTTGAGATTATTTTTTCCATCTTACCTGTCACCAGAAGCATTGGATGTAAAGGTCTGGAGAATAAGCAGATAGATTACAATGTTAAAATTTCTCAGCTGTTTTTCTTTGTTGAATTGAAAAACAACAACAACAACACACTTTTATTTAACAGGAAATATATAAATGCTGCCAAATTCCTATTTGAAATTATTATACTGTTCTACCAGTGGAATGACGTGACTTATGCAAATCACAAGAGTTCATGGTAAGCCTGACATTTACAGAATTAATGAACTAAATAATGAAGTGACCTAGTAAGTGAATTAGTAAACCAGAACCATTAATCTTTTAATGAAGTCTTTACTATCACTTAAATAATAAATTCTGTATAATTTTAATGGAGTACAGTAAAGATACATTAGAATAAGAATTCTACCATGTGGAGAAACATTACTTTTATAAGTCCTTCCTTGTGCCTGTTTTTGTTTGTTTGTATTTGTTTTATGCCGTTTCTATTCAGATTTATTAAAGTGTCAATCCCTATAGTGACAACTTATAGTCTCCAGATTTGAGGACCTTCTGGCCCTGCATTGAGAAAGAGAGTTTAGAATCATTTACTGGGGGAAAAAATAAGCACAGAAACCTACATAGCTACAGTGAGTACAGAGCAGCAATTCTGACTTCCGAATCCTTCCACTGGATGACATACATCACCCATGTGCCATGACTTTCAAGCTTCTCAGGACAACTAGGCCATAAAATAAGGCCTTGAGCTACATCAGCTTACAAAGCATCTCTCTATGCCCAAATGGCTACCTTCACTTTTAATTATATTACCTTTTCTGCCAATAACTAGATCACAGCGTTTAACTGTTCTAGACTAAACCAAACTTTAGAACACTGAAATATTTACTGTTATATCAATCAATATTAGGAGTTGAGGAGAAAAGATCAGGTTAGGCCTTCAATACCTTTACATTTTTGGCAAAGGACCACTCTTAGTAGTATGAGGAATTATTAAGTTACTGGTATTCAATATTTTCCTTTAGAGGGAAAAATTCAAATGTTTGAATGAAAGAAATCTGTAGGAAAGACAATACCTGCAATAATTTTCTCAAGTTATATGAAAGATGCATGTTGTTGTTTGGTCGATGAAATCAATGCTTATTGAACAACTACAGGAAGTTCTCTGTGTCTGGCACAATGAAACTCACAGAAATAAATGAAGGCCATGCACAAGGTTATACAAGAAAATGTGTAAGGTAGGTAGGAGAGACCATGGGTCTCTAAACCAATAGCAAGTTGATTAATCAAGATTCCAAGAATGGTATGGAAAACCTTGTAACACAAATCCAGTAGCTTTATAGGCTGAGAAGACCAACCCAAGTAACTTCAATCAGAAACTTTGGGCATCCATGAACCTTTATTTCTGGCATTGTCTCATGCTAAATAGCCTGAACCCTTTCTTGACAGAATACATAGAAGGACAGATTATAACATCATAGTGGCCTTCTAAATGAAGAGCTGAATTCTTAGCAACCTACAGGAAATTCTCAAGATCTAATTACTCTGAGGAATTAAAAACAGGCATAAAGGGAACTAATTCAGTGTTTCTTTTCAGGCACATGCAGTGTTGATCATCAGTAATCTAAGATAAAGAGCTGATTTCTTTGTGAAGGATTTGAACTGAGATTCCCACATGTAGAATTGTGACTGTATAATGAATAGACAGTTGTTGAAATTATGGATGAAGAAAAGTGCCCCCCACCAGCCAATGAATATGTAAAGGTTTAATCTTACTCCAGGCCTAGATTTTAAGAGAGCTGTCTCTGAGTACTTTGTAAACTTGAGGTTTGGGAATTAAATTTGTATTCCTTGATAAATTTAGTAAACCCTAAACCAAGAAATAATATAAATTGTTCCCAGATTGAGATAACTCCATGACATTTAGACAGCAATGTGAGAGTTGGGAGAAACTTATTTGAAATCTAAGGCCTGAGAGATCCCACAGATAGAGTGCTGCTGGATTCAGTTTACTAGGACACATTTCAAATGCACAGAAAATCAAAGCTCCATGGATGTCCTGATACTGAGCACAGAAGAAGCACCTAACAGGAAAGATGACAATAATGTCCCTGCAGAAAGAAAGACCTGGGCACATTCTGCAAGGTGGGACACTCTTACGGGTCTTATCCTAAGCAGTGGGTGGAATAACCAGGAAAGAGAGTAAAGAGTAGAAGTGTCTCTGCTTTTGTTCAACATATGGGAAAATGTTATGCTTTAAAAGAAGTTACTACATCAAATCAATGTACAAATGTCCTAGACTGTAGTACATGTCATGAAAAAGTCCTTAGTTCTCTTGACTAATTTAGATATTCATCATGAAAGCATGGCTTGTCTTTTGACAGGTAGAAAAGGATGCTTGATACAAATTATTTCCCTCTGCCCACATTGAAAAAAATATGGCTTGGCCTGTACTTTTCTAGTGAGAGACAGAACGGGAGTAGATCCAGATGGGAGGAGAGGTGGGAAGGAACTGGGAGGAATAGATAGATGAGGATACTATAATCAAGATATACTGTATCTAAAAACGTATTTCAATAAAACAGAAAAAGCTAAATAAAAATACTCTTAAAGAAAAACAATCACAAAAAGAAAGAGAAAGAAAAGCATATGGCTTAAATATTTCCTCACTTCTCAGGTTTCATATTGACTGAATTAGTGGTTAGTTAAACTGCAACACAAATGCATATTAAAAACAAAATCTTTCTAAAGCTAGTTAAACCAGAGCCTGAGAACAAAGCTTAAGTATCTTCAGGGTTTTGTCTCAAGTGGCCAAACTTCTCAGGCCAAGGCATCTTTTAAGTCTCCCCCACGATTTTAATATTGGCAAGAATATTTTGATTATAAATGTTGGAAACTTTGTATCTTAGAATTCAAATACTCCATACAGTGACCCTGGGTATATCTACCATATTTTCCAGTAAGTATCAGATCTTTCTGACTCAGGCACAAATGACTTAATTTTAGGGTGAAATACATAAATAAATTTACATATTTGGTAGACTAAAAGAATGCACACATATATGCATATGTGTGGGAAGATTTGAGGCCAGTCAAAAATGGTTGCTTCGAATTGGACCTAGGCCTCCCTGCTCATATGTAGCAGATATGATCCTGAACAAATGGAACAGGGGGCTATCCCAAAGCTGTTGCCTGTCTGTGAGTTATGTTCTACCAGCTGGGCTGTCTTGTCTGGCCTCAGTGGGAGAGGAAGCTGCTAGCCTCTCAGAGACTTGAAGTGCTAGGACAGGGTGGGGGAGGATATCCAAGGGGGAACCCCACTGGCTCAGAGAAGGGGAGAGAAGGATTGTAGGAGGGGTGACTGAGAAGGGGCAGTGAGAGGGATGTAAAAGTGAATAAGTAAAAAATAAATACACAAGTCAATGGTTGCTTAAATAATAAATATGCCCAATTTTATTTTCCTCTTATAAGTATTATTACTAGTTAAAAGTATCAACACCTGCTAAGCTCGTATCACTGGCAGTTGTGCAAACATATTTTATTTGATTAAATACATCTATGTTTGAGATAGTTTTGAAAAACAATTTATTTTAAATGTGACATTGGCAATTTTCTAAAGACATTTTCTCAAGTTTTTTGTGGACACACTGATGTTAATATTTTCTATAGCTCTTTCTGCAGTCCCTGCTCAATATTGTACCCAATGAAATGAAAAACATTTATTTTTATCTACGAGAAGTTCAGTGTCTGCCCTCACCTGCTGATAGTTCTTGCCTGAATCCTTGCTTAGTGATGCATACTCTGTCATGTGCCCTTCATGCCCACTGACATGATAATCATTAAAAACAACTGGATAGTGCTCCCTGGAAAGTGTGAGTTTGGTGGCCGAAGGTGACCAAGTGAGAATATATCTGTGACTCCAATGACCTCTATGAATTGAAAATAGTCATTCTCCAATGGACTTGAAATAAATGACTAACTTAAGTAAATGGTAGTAGAAATCTAATTAGAAAGTTCCTTACTCTACTGTGAGGGGGAAATCTTCCACGGGAAAACATTGTATCACAGTTGTTTCTTGGAGTCTCACTTTCATTGAAAAAGGAAGGAGAAAACATACAAACAAACAAACCTTGGAGAAAGCCAGAACCCATCTTTAAGCTCATCTTCCCCTGCCAGTGTTGTACCCAATGGCTTCCACTGAGCCTGAAATTTCCAAGGAGGCATGCATTGATTTTTTTTTTTTTTTCAGTGTGGATCCAACTCAATTTTACTCACAGGAAAAAAAAAAACTATGTAGCCACCTTCGTACTCTCCATAGCAAAATGAAGTCCACTTTATAGACCCTTGTTTGATGGGCTCTTATGTTAATGGACTTAAGCTTTGTAGGCTTGCAGAGAAGAGAGGCAATTAAAGTGCCATAAGCACTTTCAATGTACTCTAACCTTGCATACTGTCATATTCCCTCCCTCACATCTCTCCAGAGAAATTAAGAGCCTGTTGGAAGGTGTCTTAAGCTATTTGTGATTCTTAGATTGCCTGATTTTTATAAATAAAAGTTTATTGATCACACTTAAAAGGTTGGGAGGTCTTGAGTCAAGGTGTCATCAGGTTTGATGCTAGAGCATGGTTCCTCCTTTGAAATGTCATTGTCTTATCATTGTTATGTCCATCTTCTTAGAGCAATGGTTCTCCCAAGATATTCTTCTTCTTAAAGATATTAATACTATTCTTGGGCATAGATGCCTGATAACGAAATAGATTTCCAAAATCTTTATTATTTCTTTTTACATTTAATTTTGAAATGCTAACACAGTATGTTATATTCACATTCTTTTATCTCAAGTCCTCCCAGATCCTCCTACTCAACTTTTTGGTCTTTCTCTCTCATCACTGAAGTCTGATGTCCTAAATATAATGGTGCTTCTGATCTTTTGAGAGTGAATGAATAGTAGCTGTTCCAACAAAAGGAAGACTGAAAAGGAAAGTTCACTAACAGCTCTGTGGGAAAAAAAAATCCTTGGAATACAACCACATCTATTTGTGGTTACTACATTGGACCATAGTCTAGAGAACTGTCTTTATGATTAATTTCCATCTTGCTGCTGAGTCGATCATGCAGTGATCTGCATTGATTATTAAGGTGACTGAAGTAACCGGATCAGACATGGCTTACCAGTGCAAATTGGCTAATTCATCAACACATAAAGATTTCAGGCAAAAGATTAGTGATTGTCACATATCACCAGGAAAAGAATTACTTCATACTTATCAAAACTGTGGAGCTCATTTTTGCTGACATGAGTTGTATTTTTTAATAAACACATTTTTTTTTCTACCTTGGAACTATAGGCTTGAGGTCAGTCAGAACTGTAAACAGCTGTATTTAATCCTGAACCACCTATGTATAAATCAAAAGACTGGCAGTTAGATGTTTGAACTATCTTTCACAAAATATCTTTGTGGTGATTTATCTTTTTACTCTAATTTCAAGTTAGGTAGTAGAGAGTTGCAACTTCCGGTTACTCTAAAACAAACCAAATTCCAATTACAGTAGACCTCAACAATCAATTCTGAGACCCTATGTGTAATATAAAGCAAAATTAGATTGAAAAGATCCACTTCTTTCCCCATTAATTCCTAATGACATATTCTAGTCCTTAATATTATTTTTTAAACCCATGAATTAGGAACATTAATTGGGGGATGAAAATGAAATCGGGCAGTCTTGTGCTATAGATATAGCATGGTTGTAACAGTGAATTAGTTAAACCACTTTGGCTCCGTGTGGGTCACTCTTCCACCTACCAGAGTCCTCTGGATTCGTGAATGAAAGACACACATACATGCCGGCTAATTTTCATATGCCTTGATTAGCTCAATGGGTGGACACTTTTAAACTTCTGTACAGCTAGCAAACACTCCCCCTGGTATACCTGAATTAACACACCAACTCTCTATTTTATCTTTGTTGCCCTGTTGCCTTCTGGGAAGCCTCCCTCCATGCCCCTGTAGGGCTGCCTTACATTTATACCACATTACATTTCACCCTCCTCTCCTTCAAGGAGTGGTCCATCTTATACCCCTCTCCTAGTGTTTCCCAGTCTCCTCTCTGTCCCAACAGGGGAATTCTAAAAGTCCAGCCTCTGTCTGCCCTGCCCAGTCATTGGCTGCTGCTATCTTTATTTACCAATCAGAACCAAGTGGGGGCAGAGTCTCTCAGAGTCTTCCTTCCAGGCAGACACTGAAGTAAGCACTTTAGGGTGGGGGGATTCACATGATAATACAAGTAGATTAGGCTAAACCTACTTCACATGGTTATCAACTTTGCAAGAGCACTGGGTTAGAGTCCCAGGATTGATGCCATTAGATAAAGGAGTAAATAAATACATAGTAACTAAATACAATCATATACAATTATTAGAAGCTGAGTTCTGAACTTTCAACAACTGAGAAATAAAGACATGAGTATAAGGATTAAGGTGTTCACCTAGTCCTGTACCTCTTTGAAGTACAAAAATGTCTATAAATGTCTAATTCTTCCTTCACACTCTTTTTAAAAAAATATACATTCACTTCGTTCAAAAAAAAAAGGTTAAACTATGCATCTCCTTAATTCTAATGTGTAACTTTAAAGAGACAAAAGCACCAAAGCCATTAGTATTTCTAAGGATCTGGAATGATTCAAGTTTTGAAGATTTCTGTGCTGGGGGTGAGCATGACAGAAGACAGTGGCTTCCTGGGAACCCTCCAGCACGTTTGGCCTTGATTCTAGGTGCTTTTGATCAGGAGAAGCACTTCTGTGTCCAGGTGCAGCACAGACTAACTCTCAGGTGTTATTGCAAGGAAATATTTAACCATGAAAGAAAATTTTGACACAGTGTTACATTGGCAGATCCTACTTAGTGTCACATGAAGAAAGATACCAAGACCAGTTTCACTTGTTTTTGAAAAAGCAAATAGAGTAGGATTCAAAATTGCCTCCTATTTTGAGTTAAACTGCCAACAGTTTAGACAGACTCCACTCAACATAGGCTGGCATTCACCATGCTACTTCTGCCTTCAAAATGAAGCTCTTCAGATTGGCAGAGCGGGAATATTTTCTTTGAACTCTTACGTAATATGTAAAGATGAAAAAAATATATAAATGCTAATAATTAAAAAGTAAATGAATGATACCCAGGATGGCATACTTGAAAGGCAGGGTAATTTTTTTGTTTTTTTTTATATATTCCTAGAAAGTAGAAGCCAGATGTGCTAAGCTCCTTTTCATATTTCCAATTCATGCTAATGCAAGCAGTGAGTAGCACGGAAATAAGGTGAAATATCAAGATTATTCTTGAAATATATTTGGCACAGTTATCAAATAAAACCAAACCAAACTAAAACCAAAACCAACCAACCATACAAATGAAACAAGCAAAAAACAAAACAAAACAAAACAAAAAAACCCAAACAAATAAAAAACAAATCTAATTCAGTATTCTAAAGCATTTGCTACTTCCTCACATCATGATACAATCATTCTACACCGTGACTAAAAGGGGGGAACTCTTGGCATAGGGATGAAAGGATGAGCAGAGAAGAAATGTTAGATTGCTAGAAAAATTATCTTAAGGGTACAGTGGGGAGGAGACACAAATCAACCATGTTTAAAATAGTATGATAACTCCTCACAAAAATTTGTTTATTTTACTTCCTAATTTTTAAAAGATTAAAAAGTAAGGAGATAACAATGATGAGATGCTTATAAATGATGATTTGATACTTGAGCTATGTGTGGGGAGTATGGCATAGTATGGGTTTCTCTAAGGGCAAAAGTAAGGAAGCCAGTAGGCCTAATCTAAAAGCTACAAATTCCAAGAATTTCTTAGCCACAGTAAGTTTTGAAATCGTATGGTAATGTTTTTTAGTTTATTAGTAACCATGATTAAACTTAGACAAATCTTTCAGTATTTTTGTATGCTGAATGCTTTGAATTTTAGCCCATACATAAAAATGCTATATGTTCACTAGTCATGTACCTAAACATTAAACTAAAATCTATGCATGTCCTGATTTAAAACAATAAGAAAAAATTAACAACTGAAATGTTTAACCTTCAAAATTCACTGAGCAGGGTGACTTCGTGAGCTATATTTGATTTATGAGTTCAGTGCCTAGTTATATCAGAGTTCCTTGCTTGGGAGGTTTGGGATGGCTCCTTCTCCAACTTGTCAGCCTTCAGAATGTCCCACTCATATCAATGGAGGGCCTTCACTGTTAGAGTTTTAATTACCTTTAAAAGTCAGCAAGACAACATGCAAACATCCTTACCTTATTAAATAACTCTGCAGATATAAGGCTTTTAATCTCTGTAGAAAGAGCCTGACTTCCCTGCCATCCAGGATTGTTATTCATGGGAAGGTGTGACCTGCATAAAAATCTCCATTTGCCCTTTGGTTACCAATAAATATCCTAAGGATGGAGGAAGGGATAAATTAAGAAATTAAATCAAGAATGATGGAAAAGGTTTACTGCTGTAAATAATTAGACAAGGAGACTAAGAGTGAGAGCAGCAAGAGAAGCTAGGAAAATTAGTCCCAAGAAGCACCTTTGGTACCACAGAAAGTAACTTTAAATGGAAAGCTGCTTTTGTAGATATGCTTGAGTTTACGCCTAGTCCATGCAATATTCATCATGTTCTCAAAAACTGTTTTCACCATGTATCAAGTAACAGAGATTGTCTGTATAAAATAAGAAGTGTTAGCACTTATGAATCATAAAGGCATGGGAATGAAAGAAAATATTGGGTAGGGTGGTAATAAGGTGGGTATGAAGGTCTGACTTTTATTTAGCCTGTTATTTAGTGGCTAAGGAGTGACATATATAGGTTAGGAAAAGTATCTGGAGGAAGATAAGTAGATTTAACCAGAAAGTGGGAGAGAGAGAGAGAGAGAGAGACAGAGAGAGAGACAGAGAGACAGAGACAGAGACAGAGAGACAGACAGAGAGAAACACACAGAAATAGACAGAGACACACAGAGACAGAAAGAGAGACAGAGGGAGACAGACACACAGAGAGAGACAGAGAGAAACACACAGAGAGACAGAGACACATACACAGAGACAGAGATAGACAGAGAGACAGAGAGAAAGAGGGAGACAGACAGAGACAGAGAAACACAGAGAAAGACACACACACACACACACAGAGACAGAAACACAGAGACAGAGACAGGGAGAAAGAGAGACAGAGAGAGAGTGAGAGAGAAGGAAAGACAGAGACAGAGAGCCTTGATAAATGCATGAGGGGAGGTAGATGGTAGAAGACAGTATCAGTGTTGCATGGTTCCCATGTGGTCATGGTTTGTGTAAACTCTTTGCTGAAAGCATTTGACAGTAATTACAATGATTTAAGGAAGGCATGTATATCCATATGTGAGTGTATGTGTGCGTATGTGTGTATGTGTGCACATGTGGAGGCCAGAGATGCATCTTGAATATTGTTCTTCAGGAGTCATACACTTCAATTTTTGAAACAAGATCTCTTACTGAGACCCAGGATTTACTGGCTCTGCTAGAAAACCCACAGCCCCAGCAGGTCACTCATCTGCGTTTCCCAACTGCAGTGATTGATAAGCAATAACACCATATCTAGATTTTTGGGACAGCATTTTAACAAGAAAAGATGTGCATTCACAGCAATACATGAAATATAGATGGAGTATATCTCAGACTGCCTTCATGGTGCCTCTTCAAATATCCACTTTCCCAGCTGCCTTTTCTCTTTAGTCACCATCTTCCTGCCAACATATATATTTAATTTGGTCACTATAATGCCCTTCATCCCTGAAGAATCCACAGTATCATATCTTGATTAAATGTTTGACTTAATTGAACACAACTGACCCTTAGAAAAACAGCCAACAATGTACCAAAACTACAGAAGGGTTCAGTTTCATTGGTTATGCACTTTCCACCCGGTAAATAGAATCTGCCTGAAAGAACTATCATTATTTGAAGTCAACTATGTTCATTTGTTTTATAGTATAAATTCATCTTCAGGGACTTAGCCATATTTCTTACAGCTCTATGACATATTGAAACTCTTCAACAGATGCTATATTGTTAATATTAATGGTATGAGTGATTTGACAACTAGTTATAGCTGCCCATGCTGCCCGAGGAGAAGAAATTATGCTGAATATCCAAGAAAGTAATTATAAGAGGATAGTTTACTTTCAATGAATTTATTCATGTTGTCCTGTGTTTGCTTTGCTCGTGTTTGCACACGGCATCAGACTATAGTCCCAAAGTCTAATACTAATAATAAAAAAAATATGACTCAGCCTTTGACTGATTTGCGGAAAAGGTGAGGGGGTTGTCTAGGAGAATTGAGGCTGTGAAATTAGCACACAGATAATAAAATTATTTCTAAGCCATGAAGTAGGTCTGATGCATATTCCATCTACATAGACAGTATTGTTTGTCTATAAGGATGCTCAGATCCCTAAGTGTTACAGATGCCGCTGTTGAGCCTGAATATTGCTATAAACATCCAGTCCTCTCCTTGAAATACCTGCAGAGTTTCTCGGTTATTTCCATCAAAGGAGTCTTCTGGAAGCAGGAATGAGAGCAAGAAGAAAAATAATTTCCAAGATGGGCTTATATGCTTTTGCAGCTTCCTAAGAATTGACAGTGACTGCCATTTGCTTACTCATAATCAATTTTCAATTTCCACTATTTCTTTTAAATCACAGGATGTTGTGAGTGGTAAAGTAGGTCACAGAAGGACACAGTATATGTATATATTATATATGTGTGTATATATATATATATATATATATATATATATATATATATATATATATATATATATTATGATTACTTTGTTTCTAGGGATGATGCATGACCTAGTTCCAGCTGGTGACACACAAGGAAACATCTTCAGTATAGTATATTTCTGTATGATCCTTAGCTTCACCAATAAAAATGCTTGCCTTTCTTCTTTCTTCCTGAATTTTCTTTTCATTCCAAATGCAAGGTTGAAAGTAAAATGTGGCAGCTTTCTTGTGACCATGAGGCACTAAATCTGACAGTGGAAACTGTGTGTAAACGCTCAAAGAGCAAAAATGGTAAAGAATTAACTATCAGTAACATCTAATCTCTTACCTGAGGAAAGAAAAAAAAAAAGCCAAAATTATTGAGTTTTGGTTACACGGGTCTGAATCTTAGGTGATATTTAGGACAGCACAAAGAACAACAACAAAAAGCAAAACCTGTGTTGTGCCCCAGGACTGCCTGAAGCCTTTGTCATGTGTGGCACAAAGGCTTTCAGAAATACCCTGTCTGGATCCACTGAAGATTGTTTTATTGTTGTTATTGTTCCAGTTTTTACTTCTTACCTGTGTCATGCGTAATGTGGATAATGTTCTTTCTTTGAAAAACAAACAAACACAGAAGCGAAACCTTGAATGTCAAGCCATCAATTAGGAGATCAAAGTCTGGGCAGACAGGAAAATGAACCGGAGAAACAAGTCCAGAGAACAGTGCTGGAGCTCTCGGGGAGCAATTACTTAGTCTGTACTGTGAGTGGCGCTGTATCCCTCACCGGCAGCAGAGCTGACCGATCAGTAATCAGTTGCTATAGGGTGTGGTAAAGATGCCCTCCTGGCCACACAGCACTAATAGAGTTCTTAGAAAAATCACTTCCCTGACTCATGTCACCTTTCATCAACCTAATGAAAAGTTTCAACTTGCCCAATTTAACCACCAAGAACCAAAGGCACAGGTTACCATAGTGTCATCTACAGTGGTTGAAAATCCTGGAACTTCCTGCGACCAAGAACAGAGGTAATCCTAAAGCAGTATTCATTTGTGGTCAATGACAATAGATCATGGAGGTAATGAACACTGTGGCTAGAATGCTGCTTCCCACACCTGCCTTCTTCATGAAGTCATGTGCAGTATGACAGGTATTGTGAGAAAACTACACAGTTTCTTGGCGCTAAATACGCTGCTTCAATATTGTAGGACATGTGCTGTCAAATAGACTGAGAGTCGGTCATTGTCCTCTTGTGATACTTCAGACTTGGGCTCTAACACACAGATGCCAGAATGCAGTACCCCAAAGTACACATACTCACTCACCCTGACTTTGGTAAATCATTTTCTAAAAGAATGTTTGTTCGTTCTTCAGTTTACCTTTGTTATCACATTTATTAAGCTGTTAGGTATAAAAGAATCAATTGGTGGTAGGAGAAATGACTAAGTGATTCAGAACAGTTGCTGATTTTGCAGAAGATTCGGGTTTGGTTCCTAGCACCCAGGTGTTGGCTTAGAACCATCTGTAATTCCAGTTTGGAGGCAGTGTGGGGGGGCGGGGGGGAACTGACACTCTCTTCTGATTTCTATGAGCATTGCATCCAAGTGCTACATACATCTGCATGAAGGTAAAATACTGGTACATAGATAATAGAAATAAATTGTAAGATAAATCTTAGAAAGGTTTGCCTCTGCACAAATAACAATTCAAGTGAGATGATAACTGATAGTATATGTCCCATTTCTAGTATTTTACTTCAAGAGAACGTACCCATACGCAGCACGCACAAACACCCAGGAGTGGAGTGAAATCAATTTGAAAAAGGCAAGCTTTTCCTCTGCCTGAATCCTTCTTAGCATGCACCTGCCTCTGCCTGAGCAAGGAGAGGATGTGAAGAGGCAGGTGGGGTCTCAGTAAACTGCAGAGCTCTCTGGTCCATGAAAAGGCAGCGGGAGTCCAGGACTATGATATAACTGGGTCTTTTGAAAAGAAAGAAAAATAAAAACAAGTTTGTAAAAGAAATCATCAAGGGATGGAGGGATGGTACAGTGGTTAAGAACAATGACTGATCTTCCAGAGGTCCTGAGCTCTATTCCCAGCAACCACATAGTGGCTCCCAACCATCTGCAATGGGATTCGATGCCCTCTTCTGGTGTTTCTGAAAACAGTGACAGTGCACTCATATAAATACAATTAAAATCTTTTAAAAAGTTGTCATATCTTGATTGGGGGGGGGGCGGTTGGTCAGGCAAAACATGTTTATATGTTAGATTCAGTGTAGCAACCATCCAACTGAAATGACATTCGTGGTTTAAAAATCCAGAAGATGTCCGTACATGGCTCACACCCCAGCACTTCTGAGGTCATGGCAAGAAGAGTAGAGTGGATTCACAGCCAGCTGACATTGCATCATAAGAACCAGACCAAGGCCATTGTGAGAATAGACAACTATAGAAAACATTTGTCTTTGGGTCTGAATCTTGGTCCCATAACTCATTTCTTGTCCAGTCAATGATACTGATCTTTCTTTCATTCTTTCTGTATTGCTCAACTAGACTTCAACTGGGATTCACCTCTGGCGCAATTATTTGCAATCAATCAATATATATATATATATATATATATATATATATATATATATATATATATATATATACTGTGGGAAACCCTCAAAGGACTTAACAGAAGCATTGCAAAGGAGAGCCATGGGCAGGATGATCCAGTTCAGTACCTCCCAGGTTCCTGTCTGTGCATTATCGTGGAGGGTTATACAACCTTTACTTCAAATCCAAATACACTCACATTTACACACAGCAGCAGCTGTGGCTGTCAAGATAGCAACACAATGGATAAACAGAGATCCCTCGAAGTGCAGGAAAGACACAGATTGTAAACTTGTTGGAACATTTATGCTTGTTTTCTGGGTTGGGCTTCGTTTCTGTTGAATCCACATGAAATGTTATGACGGAAAAAATTCCATAACTGGCCCACAACTCACATTCCAACTGGGATTCAAGAGCCAGTTTCAGCAAATCAAACTAGAATTCAAAAAGACATGTTTGGCCGTGTCATCACATAAAAATAATGTAAAAGCCTTCCAATGTAGAACATTTCTTCAGCACAGCGTTTGCTCCTTCATAATTCAATTGGTTCATCAGGCCGTGAAATAGCTTATGTTTACAAGCGTGCCCCTTAGTATAAATCACAGACAGATGCATAATTTTAAAAATTACTTTGTAAAAGTTGCCAGAGTTATAGAAATTGGTCTGGTTCATGTGACTGTACGAAGACAATGGAGTCATTTTGTTCTGCGCGTCACAGGCATCCACTCTATGCTACTGAGGATCACCTGGTACGTGACGTCACCACAGCAGAAACATTTATGAAAGCGGTAAGGCCCATGTGTAAAACAGAGGCTCAACAAGGACCTGATCTTGCTTTGATTAGCCAGTGCTCATAAGGAGCATTCCAGCCCTGCGAGAGCTGCATTTGGTGCCTTCTAATGGAGGTGCTTGTATGCTGATTATCTTCTGCAAGCTCCACCTCTTAAAGGCTTAATCATTCGAATACTATCATACCATGGTTCATGCTTCCGGCACATGGACCTTCAGGATATGTCCCCAAACTACAGATGTACAACAGAAAAAGGATATATCAGATATATATATATATATATATATATATATATACACACACACACACACACACACACACACACACACACACACACACATCCTTTACAGCTTCCCTCAGGAAATAGACCTCGAAAGATTTCTCAGTGGATAAGGGCACTTTCTGCCAAACCTAGTGACCTGGCCTGGAATCCACATAGTGGAAGGAGAGAATAAACTTCAACAAGTTGTCCTCTGCCCACTTCACATGTACCAAAGCATACATTTAGGTGTGGAGGGTCACTCACACAGAATAAAGAAACATTTAAAAAATTGTAGTTTCTTTCCCGAGTGAAGTTTGCATTCGAGAAATCTTTCTAGTGAATTACTGAAGTGTTAGTGTGTTCCTTCTGAGATTGTGTTATTCCAAACCAAAACAAAAATCTTTGTTTCTGTCTTGGGAGCTTTCTTTTTTTTACTGAAAACACTGGCTGTGTAGGGACACCAGAGGCTACATCATGATGATGTAGAGGCGCCTGTGGAGAAACACAAGAGCTGAGTGTCAGAGGCCTCCAGCCAACAGCCAAGTTCAGAAACTAAAGCCTGCCAACAGCCGCGCCATCGAGCTTGGTGGCGTATTTTTGACTGATAGCAAATCCAGATGACTGTGCTCCTGGCCAATCACTAAATGTAACTTGACAAACAACTCTGAGACAGAACCACCAGGAAGCCACTCTGAATCCTAACCAGGAGAAAGTCTATGATATCACAAAGGTCTGTGTTTTCAGTTGCCAAGATTTAGAAAACTCTTTCTGCACAGAAGGTTATCAGGGGCACATGGGGTAATCATTGATGTTGGCACAACTGGACAACTCTTATGGAAAACCATGTTTGGACACAGACTTTCTACCAGTGAGGGGGAGCCATTCAAATAGGATCAAAGATTTCTGTGTAAAATTAATGTTCCAACGATTGTAAGTTCATTTAAACATGCATTTCTCTGTCTAGTGCTTGCATCTAGGGCTGGATTGTTTAAGATGCTGTATTTTAAGCAGATTTACTGCGAATCATCACATGTTTATCTTCAACCCAGGCTCACATGCCCTGCACTAACAAGCCATATCTAGTGGAGGCATCAAACATATCTTTAGATATTACAGACATGAGAAAAGCAATCTTCTAATTATTACAAAAATAAAATACAAAATTAACAGACAAATGACCAATTCAAATGGGGTGGTGGTGGTATTCAGTGCTCACATTATGAAAGAGTGAGCACAGGAGTGGCGAGATGGACCAAGGACCAGCTAGAGTGGACAATTCCTAGAACACTGTACTTGACCTTTCAACATATGAAGTGGTATTCAGTCTCAATTGAAATAAAAGAAAATGAAATAAACTGATGGATTTTAAATGTATTCAATTGATTTTTTTTTAAAAATCCAACTTTTATGGTCAGTGCTTATGTTGTAGGGAAGAAAACGAGAGACATATCTTCACGTATTCCTCTTAGAAATACAAAGTTGTTTCACTCCAAAGGAGAACAATTTATAATTCTCTTCGAAAATTACAGCAGCATTTATCCTTTGACCTGAACATTTTGACTTGAGGGATTTATTTTAGGTACAATCCCACTCTTACCTCTGGCTGGCATGTGCTTGTCTGCATGGAGACTGCATTTCCTGCACTCTGTTGCAGCCAGCAGCAGCCATGAACAAGTCGCTGGTGTATGTGATGTGTGCCATCTCTGAGCTTCTGCTGATATCATGAATATCTGCCAATTCAATTTGTGTCCTGTAGATTGAGAAGAACATGTCCCAAGACAGCCATTGCTCTTTTGTACTGATCTGGAAAGGTGTGGGGAGCTTCCTCCTGTCAGGAACATAGAAAAGTAGCCCTTCAAAAAGCATATGCACCGAGCCAGGCATGGTGGCGCATGCCTTTAATCCCAGCACTTGGGAGGCAGAGGCAGGTGGATTTCTGAGTTTGAGGCCAGCCTGGTCTACAAAGTGAGTTCCAGGACAGTCAGGGCTGTACAGAGAAACCCTGTCTCGAAAAACCAAAAAAAAAAAAAAAACAAAAACAAAAAGCGTATGCACCAAGTAAGACAGAAAGGAAATGTCAGTCACTGACATCCAGGGCCTGTTGATGTTGATATGGGATGCCCTAGTGAAAGTAGATGTGGATAAAAGCCATTCCTATGTAAGAAAGTGATCATAAGAAGATAATCTCATTTGGGGATAGAGGAATGGCTGAGCAGTTAAAGAGTGCATACAATTCTTAGAGAGGACCTAATTTGGTTTAGCACCGACTAAGGACTATGTACAACCACCTGCACTGTACCTCAGCTCCAGGAGGTATCAGACACATCTGGCCTCTCTGGGCACATGCATTCATTTGCACAAACTTACACATACACAAATATACAGTGCACATAATTAAATATAAGGTCATTTTAAATGGAAAGAATTTGCATTTAGTTCATAAAAACCAAAGTTTTCAGGTATCGGAATGATTTTTTGTAAGTTATTTTCTTGTTTTAACCTTTATCATAAAACTAAAAACATTAAAGACTATTTTTAAAAAGCAATGAAATCCACTGAAATATCAGTATATCACTGGACCTAAGTGTAGTCTTTTCTTTTTGTGTGCTTTTTGATCAAACTAGAATTCACTGCACATACTGTTTTATAATCTTTCATTTACACCAAACAGTATACGAAAGCATCTCAAATGCCTGTAACCATTTTAGCAAACAATTCCAACCTCACTACTCCAATATATTATGAACATTTATCAGGGATCTGTGCAAAGCAACACATGCATGCAAGCCCCAGCCATTATTCTGTCTTCAGGCTATCTTGTGTCTGGCTCTTCATGGGCACATCAGCAGGAGGAAGAGTGTGGCTTTCACTCTTTTGGCTACATCAGCCTGGAGCCTTGGGTGTGACTCCAGCTATGTGAAGAGAGGGAGGATTCTACCCTTATTTTACAATTGGGAAGTATCTGTCTTCAAAGTTTTGGATAAAGCCACAGAGGAATATAATCTTCCTACATGCTTCTTATAGTCTTCGTTCTTCTTTAATTAACATCTGGAAGTTTCACCTAAACCAAATAGGATGATAATTTTTTTAATATTATTTTTCAAGAGTATGATAAGTATAGCTATAAATTATATATAAAGAATTTTGTATCATTGAATTCTTCCGACTAACACAGAGCTCCTGGTAGCCATGTGGTATTGGCTTACCACAGAAAAGCTGCCCCAACGACTTCACAGTGAACTGTTCATGTATTTTCTTCCTGAGACACAGGTCACTTTTAATCTCACATGTGTCACCTTTGCACTGACAGTAGAAAGAAGGGCATTCCAAGAGTATGCGTGTGTATGTTTTAAATAATATAAACTTAAAATCCCAGTGTAACATTCAATTGCCAGCATATAGCATGGTGAACCCAATGGAGGGAATTACTGTCAGGGTGTGTTTCTTATTTCACTAAAGATCCAGGGAATCGACTCCACTGGCCTGGAGGAGAGGGTCCCAGCAGACATCCGTGTTCTTTAGAAGCCCCAAGGCAAAATTTCCAATGCTAGAAGGTGATTTCGAGGGCTATATTAGCCCATAAGCATGCCCAAGAGGACTAATGGGAACACTGCAAGATGAAAAAAAAAAATATTACAAAAGACAAGGTGAAGATGAAACAGATGCCGACTTCTCTGGCAACTCTAAATAATTTAAAAGCACAAAGCACAGGCTGCTAGAACGGGTTAAGCACATCCAGCTGAGAACCAGAAGACCTGTGTTTTAGGAGCTTTAACATTTTGGATAGTAACAAAGAAGGCCAGGGCTTGAAAGTCATTCAGGTAGAACAAAGGAGAGAAGGCTGCATTCTTGTTCTCTGCTCCTGCGTGGGCCACGATGATGATGGGCCCTTGATAATGGAAGCAATAGCTGCTCAACTAAAAAAGAAGAGCCTAAAAAATGAAGAACTCTTGGCAAGAGTTCTCCAATGAGCCCTCATCATCTGAGACCTGGCTAAACAGGGAGTGGATTCCTGGCGTCCGGGTTTGCTACCCATTAGTTAGAGAAGTTCATGATGCATTACTAAAGGCACTTTTGCTGCCCATGAGCAATGATACTCCAGAGGCTTTCACGATTGTGCATTTTGAAGTCAGCATTTATACATTTAATGTATGTTCTCATGTCTGGAGTATTCTACTCGATAAAATTTAACTGTGAATAGTATTATGTGATAGGTTGATATGAATTTTTAACTTGACAAGACTGGAATAATCAAGGAAAAAAATCTATTGCCTAGGCGGATTTTCTAGAATATGTTAACTGAAGTGAGAAGAGCCATCCTAAACATGGATGATGTCATTCCATGGAACAGGGTCCTACACTAAGTCAAAAAAGAACGAGAAGTGGGCACCAGCGATCATTGTCATCTGCTTTCTGACCATGGAAGGGATGAGACTATCTGCTTCACTGCCGTCATCAATATGTCTCTTCAACTGTAAGCTGAAATAAATTCTTCCTCCCTCATGTTGCTTCATGGTAGGTATTTAGTCACAAGAATGAGGAAAGTAAAGAATAGGATACCAGTCTCCATATCTCTCTGCTGTGTGTGTGGGTGTGTATGTATACATGCACATACATATGTATGCATATAAATGTGTGTATGCATGTATGCGCATATTGTATACATGTATATATGCATGCATATGTTATATGTGTGTATGCATATATATGTGTGTGTGTATGTGTGCATATATGTTTATATAGATATATGTATATAGTATGCTTATATATGTACATATTATGTGTGTATATGTATGTATGCCCTATATGTATATATTGTATACATGTATGTATATGTGTGTGTGTATATATGTGTATGTGTGTATATGTATATGTATATGTATATGTGTATTTATGTCTGTGTGCACATGTCATGCATACATGTATCACCCTATCTGAGGATAATGAGGAGAGAAGAAATTCAATAATAACAAGCACAGGAAAGCATTAAAAAAATCAACCTTTCTGACTCCATCCAGTGAATTCATGAGCATTTGTTCAGAACTGTTTACAGTTAAGATTCTCCTTCAGGACAACCCTGCCTGTACCATGGAAGGGAAGTAGCTGGAGAATGCACTTTCAATTGGGCAATCACTGTTTTCTGTCAGTCCTCTAGTGATCTCTGTCCAGTGACATCAACTCCTAATGATGGCCCTGAACTTTGCAGGCTGCAGCACACTGCAGCTGGTGTCCCTCTAAGGCAGCTGCATAGTGGGGATTTTCCCACCAAGCATTTCGTTCTTTTGACAACCTTCTGAAGCTTATTCAGGAAGGCATTGTTGTTCCTGCAGGTGTTCTGTGTTTATTAGCCCTGGGCAGCCTCTGGCTAACCGCGATATTAGCTCCATGATAAAGCCACAGAGGGAAAAACTCATACTTTCTTTGACACATGTCTCCTAAACTTAGTAAGAGTTATTGGCTAGAGTTGGAGTCATCTGATTTTCTGCCAGAGGTACTAGCCATCATAGTTAATACCTCCTTCAGGTCCTCTTGTTGTCTGTCATTTGTTTGCTCACTTAGCACCCCCATTTTGCACTGATCGAACCGTGTTAGATGCATATATCGCAGCCAAACTATTGAGGCCAAGATGTGATGATGTTATTGAACCAAAGCACCGCCTCCCGAGTTCCTGTCAGATCCTATGTGCATCAGTGTCTATAAACATATTTTGTTCTATTTTCCTCTTCCTTGTTTGTTTTGTCATATTCCAATGTGCTGGATTTTGACTTATCTTCATTTTGTCTCATTATTACTCCTTATACCCTTGTTTGTTTTCTAAGGAGAGACAGAAAGGGTGTGGTTAAGATGGAAGGGGAGGTGGGAAAGGATGGGGAGGATTAGGGGGAGGGGAACCATAATCAAAACCTAGTGTATGAAAACAAAGTCTATTTTCAATAAAGGAAAAAGAAATCATGCCTAATGCATCAGCATTCCAACATGAGACAGTGCCATGCCAACTCCTTATGATCTGTGTAGATGAAACACCAAAGAAAATGTATGAGTTTGTTGTTTAAAGTGAAGCTGATTTCAAAACTATTTGTATTGCAGAAATAACTAGCAGTGGTCTCATTAAGCAGTTTCAATGTAGCATTTCAAAGGAAAGGTTAGACAGTAGAGTACTTCAGGAGCTACCTACTAGCCAGAGATGTCTTTTTTTTTTTTTTTCTTTCCTGTAGTCTGTTCAATTATTTCCAAGTCATTTTCTTAAATAAGTCATATTGGAAGAAATTTCTTTGGATATTTTACTTTAGACTCTTATTAAATGCAAAAGCCAGCCACATGCTCTGTGGATTCCTCTGTATTTAGTTCCTATAAATAAGTGCTGTGTTGAGATTCACCTAATGTATCCCCATCCTTCTGACCACAATGTGCCAGGTTCTTGACCCTCATGTATGCATCTACAAGTCTTATCTAACTTAGTTTTTACTTCTATTTTTATAGAATGAAGTTTGTTATGTGCATAGCTTTAATCTAGTAAAATATGCATAGAGGACATAAAATTCATCCTGCTAAGTATCTCTGTTGCATTAAGTACAGCCACGATGCTGTGAAACAACCATTTTTACAATTTTCTCATTTTTCCAGATGGTGGGATTGAAAACTGGTGCAACCACTCTAGCAGTTACTCAGAAAATTGGACATAGTGCTACCTGAGGACCCAGCTATAGCACTCCTAGGCATATACCCAGAAGATGCTCCAATGTGTAATAAAGACACATGCTCCACTATGTTCATAGCAGCTTTATTTATAATAGCTAGATGCTGGAAACAACCCAGATATCCTTCAACAGAGGAATGGATACAGAAAATGTGGTACATTTACACAATGGAATACTACTCGCATTCAAATTCAATACACATTCTCTCCCTTTAGGCTCTGCAATCTTCATCCTCTTTCCTTTGCAAAATATGTTTGTTTATTTACTTGTAATTGAAAAATAATAATCAGTTTTCCTATATGTATGGACTGACCTCCAAGACCTGAAAACACTCCAAGTACAGAACAAGACACAGGGTCACTCAACCATTGGTCTGTTTTCTTGGGACTGCTGTTTCTAAACTTGTCTATTCAGAAGACTATAGAAGAAACAATCAACACAATTAGGACACCTACAACCATCAGAAGCTACACCCATGCTGTCTGACAAACATGACTGCCTACATGGGCTGAACAAGGACAAAAGAATCAACATGCTAACATGAATGGGGCCTTAACACTACCCAAAGAACAATAGGTAACTAAGAAATGCTGCGAACAGAGGAATTAGTTTTACCTATGAAATAACACACCAAGTAGATTAGATTTCCAATGCCAAGTGATCATTCCTGAAAATGTATATACAAATACTATTACGCAGACTGAGCAGGTTGTACTTAAATATTTAGGAATATGTATACATATATATGTGTATATATACATATATATGTGTATATACATATACATACACACATATATACACACATATATGTGTGTATATATATTCTTGTATACACAATAACCAGAAAAGAGGCCACAAGTTTGAAAGGGAGAAAGAAAGAGTTTGTAGGGATGTTTGGAAGGGTGAAGGAAACATGATGCAACTATATTATAATCTGAAAACAATAAAAGAAATTTGTAAAAGGAAATCTACACATTAGGAGAAAATACTTACAAGCATATAGCCAAAGGGGCCTAATACCCAAACTAGATAAGAATCTCAGAAAATAGTAAAATTATTAATGATACTGATAATAACTTATATTTTAAAATGTTAATATATGTGTATATTTAATCTCAAAACAATATAAATTGAGCATTGTGGCACATGCTTTAATCCTCATAGAGACAGTTAGTTGTGGGTTTGAGTGCAGCCTGATCCACAGGGCTGTGTAGTGAGACCTTGTCTCAAAACAAAACTAATAATAAATAAATACCACCAATACCTTACAAGTTTAATTTTATTTAATAATATTCTGCCAATTACAATCTAAATATCTTTTGTGGGGAGAAGGCTAACCTTGTCTGCAGTGGGCCAAGGCCAGAGTATTCTGCTCACACTCAGTTTTCTGCTATCCTGTGAAGTATTTCCCCAGTTGGCACTTCTCTAACATCTCTTAGAAGGTCTCTTTTGTGAACCAGGATTGAAATAACTGATATGCTGCAATGAGGAGCTCTTACTACTTGAGGCAGTAAGACCTTATTACAACAGCAGCTGTGTTTTGGAAAAGAATAAATATGAGCTCCAGGGAAAAAGCCTTCTAAAGACACATACCCCAGACTCAGAGGGTAGCTGGAGACATTCAAACTATCAAAATACTTATTATAGTTGTGTAGAGATATTGAATTTCCTAATTCTGGGGTTGGTGTGTGTGTGTGTGTGTGTGTGTGTGTGTGTGTGTGTGTGTGTGTGTGTGTGTGTTGCTTATTTTGTAGATGGAGTTTGTCATAGCCCAGGCTGGCCTTGAATTGACTGTTTAGCTGAGAATTGCAATGAGTTCTAAACTCTCCTTCACCATGCTATTTCTAGAAGTAAGTACCAGAGCTATAATGAGACGAAGGATCAAAATCTGTGGAAGGGGAGGTGAGGGAGCTGTTTGCATGTATAGTCTCACAGTAGCACCTACTTTCTGTATATATATATATTCCTAAATATTTAAGTACTTCCAGAGACTAGAAGCCCTAGGGAGTGGGGAGGCCTGAAGAGAGTCATCCTCTTGGGGGCAGGGGGCCGGGGGAGGAATGGGATGAGTAACTGTGAGAAGAGGGATCAGGAGGAAGGGCAACAGCTGGATTGTAAAAAACTAAAAGTAATAAAAATATTTTCTTCATAATAATTTCAGAAGCATATTATGTTTACAACAAAGTAACTCAGATATGCTACATTTCTTTTGTTTGTTTCTTTTCTTTTCTTTTCTTTTTTCCCCTTTTTATTAGATATTTTCTTCATTTACATTTCAGATGTTATCCCAAAAGTCCCCTATACCCTACCCCATCCCCTGCCCTGCTCCCCTACCCACCCACTCCTACATCTTGGCCCTGGCGTTCCCCTGTACTGGGGCATATAAAGTCTGCATGACCAAAGCGCCGCTCTTCCCAATGATGGCCAACTAGGCCATCTTCTTCTATATATGCAGCTAGAGACATGAGCTCTGGGGGTACTAGTTAGTTCCTGTTATTCTTCCACGTATATGATTGAAGACCCCTTCAGCTCCTTGGGTACTTTCTCTAGCTCCTTCCTTGTGAGTCCTGAGTTCTATCTAATAGCTGATTGTGAGCATCCACTTCCATGTTTGCAAGGCATTGGTATAGCCTCCCACAGCTATATCAAGGCATTTCAGCACTATCTTGCTGGCATATGCAATCCTGTCTATGTTTGGTGACTGATTATGGGATGGATCCCCGGTTGCTGCAGTCACTGGTTGGTCCATCCTTTGGTTCAGCTCCACACATGATCTCTGTAACTCCTTCAATGTGTGCTTTTTTCTTAATTCTAGGAAGGGGCGAAGTGACCACATTTTGATCTTCATTCTTCTTGAGTTTCGTGTGTTTAGTAAATTGTATCTTGGGTAGTCTAGGTTTCTGGGCTAATATCCACATATCAGTGAGTATATGTTATGTGAGTTCTTTTGTGATTTGGTTACCTCACTCAGGATGATACGCTCCAGATCCATCCATTTGCCTACGAATTTCATATATTTATTGTTTTTAATAGCTGAGTAGTACTTCATTGTGTAAATGTACCAAATTTTTTGTATCCATTCCTCTGTTGAGGGACAACTGGGTTCTTTCCAGCTTCTGGCTATTATGAATAAGGCTGCTATGAACATAGAGGAACATGTGACCTTCTTACCTGATGGTACATCTTCTGGATATATGCCCAGGAGAGGTATTGCTGGATCTTCCGGAAGTATTATATCCATTTTTTCTGAGGAACCGCCAGACTGATTTCCAGAGTGGTTGAACAAGCTTGCAGTCCCATCAACAATGGAGGAGCGTTCCCTTTTCTCCACATCCATGCCAGCATCTACTGTCACCTGAATTTTTTATCTTAGCCATTCTTACTGGTGTGAGGTGGAATCTCAGGGTTGTTTTGATTTGCATTAACCTGATAATTAAGGATGTTGAACATTTTTTCATGTACTTCTCAGCCATTCGGTATTCCTCAGTTGAGAAATCTTTGTTTAACTCTGTGCCCCACTTTTTAATGGGGATATTTGTTCTTCTGGTGTCCACCTTCTTGAGTTCTTTATATATATTGGATATCAGTCCCCTATCTGATTTAGGATTGGTAAAGATACTTTCCCAATCTGTTGGTGGCCCTTTTGTCTTGTTGACAGTATCTTTTGCCTTACAAAAGCTTTGCAACTTTATGAAGTCCCATTTGTCAATTCTTGATCTTACAGCACAAGCCATTGCAGTTCTATTCAGGAATTTTTCCCCAGCGCCCATATCGTCGAGGCTTTTCCCCACTTTCTCCTCTATAAGTTTCAGTGTCTCTGGTTTTTGTGGAGATCCTTAAACCACTTAGACTTGACCTTAGTATAAGGAGATAAGAATGGATCAATTCCCAGTCTTCTACATGATAGCCACCAGTTGTGCCAGCACCATTTGTTGAAAATGCTGTCTTTTTTCCCCTGGATAGTTTTAGCTCCCTTGTCAAAGATCAGGTGACTATAGGTGTGTGGATTCATTTCTGGGTCTTCGATCCTATTCCATTGATCTACCTGTCTGTTGCTATACCAGTACCATGCAGTTTTTATTACAATTGCTCTATAGTACAGCTTGAGGTCAGGCCTGGAGTTTCCACCAGAGGTTCTTTTATTGTTGAGAAGAGTTTTTGCTAGTCTAGGTTTTTTGTTATTCCAGATGAACTTGCTAATTGTCTTTTCTAGATCCTTGAAGAATTGAGTTAGAATTTTGATTGGGATTGCATTGAATCTGTAGATAGCTTTAGGCACGATAGCCATTTTTACTATATTGATTCTGCCAATCCATGAGCATGGGAGATCCTTCCATCTTCTGAGATCTTCCTCAATTTCTTTCTTCAGAGACTTGAAGTTCTTATAATACAGATCTTTAACTTCCTTCGTAAGAATCACACCAAGATATTTTATATAGTTAGTGACTATTGTGAAGAGAAAGGCCTTCGATTTGTTTGAATTAATTCTATATCCAGCTACTGCACTGAAGCTGTTTATCAGGTTTAGGAGTTCTCTGGTGGAGTTTTTGGGGTCATTTATATATACTATCATATCATCTGCAAATAGTGATAGTTTGACTTCTTACTTTCTAATTTGTATCCCCTTGACCTCCTTTTGTTGTCGAATTGCTCTGGCTAGGATTTCAAGTACTATATTGAATAGGTAGGGAGAAAGTGGGCAGCCTTGTCTAGTCCCTGATTTTAGTGGGATTGATTCCAGTTTCTCTCCATTTAGTTTGATGTTGGCCACTGGTTTGCTGTAGATTGCTTTTATCATGTTTAGGAATGGACCTTGAATTCCTGATCTTTCCAAGACTTTTATCATGAATGGGTGTTGAATTTTGTCAAATGCTTTCTCAGCATCTAAGGAGATGATCATGTGGTTTTTATCTTTGAGTTTGTTTATATAGTGTATTACGTTGATGGATTTCCATCCCTGCATTCCTGGGATGAAGCCTACTTGGTCATGATGGATGATCGTTTTGATGTGTTCTTGGATTCAGTTGGTGAGAATTTTGTTGAGTATTGTTGCATCGATGTTCATAAGGGAAATTGGTCTGAAGTTCTCTATCTTTGTTGTGTCTTTATGTGGTTTAGGTATCAGAGTAATTGTGGCTTCATAGAATGTATTGGGTAGTGTAACTTCAGATTCTAATTTGTTGAATACTTTGAGAAGAACTGAAATTAGGTTTTCTTTGAAGGTCTGATAGAACTCTTCACTAAACCCATCTGTTCCTGGGCTTTTTTTGGTTGGGAGACTATTAATGACTGCTTCTATTTCTTTAGGAGATATAGGACTGTTTAGGTCATTAATCTGATTCTAGTTTAGCTTTGGAACTTGGTATCTGTCTAGAAAATTATCCATTTCATCTAGATTTTCCAATTTTTTTGAATATAAACTTTTGTAGAAGCATCTAATGGTGTTTGGATTTCCTCAGGATCTGTTGTTATGTCTCTCTTTTCATTTCTGATTTTGTTAATTAGGATGCTATCCCTGTGCCCTCTAGTGAGTCTGGCCAGGGTTTATGTATCTTGTTGACTTTTTTGAAGAACCAGCTTCTGGTTTGATTGATTCTTTGAATTGTTCTTTTTGTTTCCACATGGTTGATTTCTCCCCTGAGTTTGATTATTTCCTGCCGTCTACTCCCCTTATGTGAATTTGCTTCTATTTGTTCTAGAGCTTGCAGGTGTGATGCCAAGCTACTAGTGTATGCTCTCTCCATTTTTTTTTTTTTTTTTTTGTAGGAACTCTGAGCTGAGTTTACCTCTCACGAATGCTTTCTTTGTGTCCCATAACTTTGGGTATGTTGTGGCTTCATTTTCATTAAACTCTAGAAAGTCTTTAATTTCTTTCTTTATTTCTTCCTTGACCAAGGTATCATTGAGTAGAATGTTGTTCAGTTTCCACGTGAATGATGGTGTTCTGCTACTTATGTTGTTCTTGAAGAACAGCCTTAGGCCATGGTGATCTGAAAGGATGCCTGGGACAATTTCAATATTTTTGAATCTGTTGAAACCTGTTTTGTGGCCAATTATGTGCTCAATTTTGGAGAAGGTGCCATGAAGTGTTGAGAAAAAGGTATATCCTTTTGTTTTAGGATGAAATATTTTGTATATATCTGTTAAGTCCATTTGTTTCATAGCCTCTGTTATTTTGAGTGAGTCTCTGTTTAGTTTCTGTTTCTAGGATCTGTCCATTGATGAGAGTGGGGTGTTGAAGTCTCCCACTATTATTGTGTGAGATGCAATGTGTGTTTTGAGCTTTACTAAAGTTTCTTTAATGAAAGTGGCTGCCCTTGCATTTCGAGCATAGATATTCAGAACTGAGAGTTCCTCTTGGAAGATTTTGCCTTTGATGAGTATGAAGTGCCCCTCTTTGTCTTTTTTGATAACTTTGGGTTGAAAGTCTATTTTATTCGATATTTGAATTGCTACCCCAGCTTTTTTCTTTGGCCTGTTTGCTTAGAATATTTTTTTCCAGCCTTTTACTCTGAGGTGGTGTCTGTCGTTTTTCCTGAGGTGTGTTTCCTGTAAGTAGCAGAATGTTGGGTCCTGTTTGTGTAGCCAGTCTGATAGTCTATGTCTTTTTATCGGGCAATTGAGTCCTTTGATATTAAGAGATATTAAGGAACAGTAATTGTTGCTTCCTGTCATTTTTGTTTTTAGAGTTGGTATTCTGTTCTTGTGGCTGTCTTCTTTTAGGTTTCTTGAAGGATTATTTTCTTGCTTTTTCTAGGGCAGAATTTCCATCCTTGTATTTGTTTTTTTTCTGTTATTATCCTTTGAAGGGCTGGATTCATGGAAAGATATTATGTGAATTTGAATTTGTCGTGGAATACTTTGGTTTCTCCGTCTATGGTAAATGAGAGTTTTGCTGGGTATAGTAGCCTGGGCTGGCATTTGTGTACTCTTAGTGTCTGTATAATATCTGTCCATGAGCTTCTGGCTTTCATAATCTCTGGTGAGAAGTCTGGAGTAATTCTAATAGGCCTGCCCATATATGTTACTTGACCTTTTTCCTTTACAGCTTTTAATATTCTGACTTTATTTATCGTGTTTGTTGTTCTGATTATTATGTGTCTGGAGGAATTCCTTTTCTGGTCCAGCCTATTTGGAGTTCTGTAGGCTTCTTGTATGTTTATGGGCTTCTCATTTTTTGGTATGGAAAGTTTTCTTCTATAATTTTGTTGAAGATATTTGCTGGCCCTTTAAGTTGAGAATCTTCATTCTCATCTACTCCTATTATCCTTAAGATTGGTCTTCTCATTGTGTCCTGGATTTCCTGGATATTTTGCATTAGGATCTTTTTGCATTTAGCATTTTCTTTGATTGTCATGTCTATGCTCCCTATAGAACCTTCTGTGCCTGAGATTCTCTCTTCCATCTCTTGTATTCTGTTGCTGATGCTCATATCTATGGTTCCTGATTTTTTTCCTATGGTTTCTATCTCCTGGGTTATCTCCTTTTGGGTTTTCTTAATTGTTTCTACTTCCACTTTTATGTCCTGGATGGCTTTGTTCAATTCCATCACCTGTTTGGTATTGTTTTCCTGAAATTCTCTAAGTTGTTTATCTTGTTTTCCTGTATTTCTGTCTTATAGTCCTCCATCATCATCATGACTATTGACTTTATATCCATGTCCTGCTTTTCCAGTGTAATGTTGTATCTAGGACTTGATGTGGTGGGTGAGTTTGGCTCTGGTGATGCCAAGTACCCTTGGTTTCTGTTGCTTCTGTTCTTATGTTTGCCTCCTGCCATCTCTGCCCAAGGAGACCTGGAGTTGGTGCAGACCAGAAGAAAACTGCTGCCTTGGTCTGTCCCTTTATTTATCTCACAGCTGCAGTCTTGAGTTCCAAGAGATTGGATTGGAACAGATGTTGTGTTCCACTGCTCACCTGTGGTCCCTAGATGGCTTGGGGAGTTTCGTAGGGACCTTGGGAGAGTGCACAGTGCCTGGTTCGAGACCAACCTGAGCTGGTGCGGGGCGGACCGGAAGGGAGCCATTGTCCTGCCCTGTGCCTTTATCAATCTCCTGGCTGAAGTCTCAGGTCCCACGTGATTGGATTGGAACAGATGTTGTGTCCCACTGCTCACCTGTGGTCCCAAGATCGCCCGGGGAGTTCTGCCTGGACCTTGGAAGAGTGCAGAGCTTCTGAGTCCCAGACGGACAGGAGCTGGTGCAGGGCTGGAGCTGGTGCAGGGAGGACTGGAAGGGAGCCGCTGTCCTGCCCTGGGCCTTTATCAGTCTCCCTGCTGAAGTCCATGCTACATTTCTAATAGCTAAGGGACACACAGTCCCAATGACCAAATTACATTGTCCAAACTATTAAGACAGTACAAATTTAGAGCATAGTAGAATAGTCAGGGAACATATCACCAAGATAAAGAAATGAGTGAATGGATGAATGAATGAATGAATGAATGAATGAATGAACAGGCTTTAGTTTTATGCTATGATCCAAATCTTATTTTGTTAAGAGCTTGGTGGTAACTAACAGAAAAAGAATAAGAAGAATTTGCATAGGGTCAAATCTCTCTTATGTCACCATCTCATCCATTTTTTATTAAAAAATATAGATGGAAGATCTCCTCTTTAAAAGACATTGGTCTTGGTATTAGGGACATGACTATGAAAAGAAAGTAAAGAGACATCCTTTCTCCCACAGAAATTTTGGCTGAGTAAATCATTGAAAAGGTATTGCATAAATACATAGTATACATCATCATCATCACCATCATTATGGAAAGAAGGAGAAGAAGAAGGAGGAGCAGGAAGAGAAGAAGGAGGAGGAGGAAGAAGGAGAAGAAAGAGAAAAGGAAGAGGAAGAATAAGAGGAAGAGGAAGAGGAAGAGGAAGAGGAAGAGGAAGAGGAAGAGGAAGAGGAAGAAGAATAAACCAGGATGGGTGAGGAGGTAGGGAAGTTACATAATTTTGAAGAGTAACAGGATGAGGTGCAGGGTAAGAGAATGATAATATGAGAATCGATATTTCTGTTATTTTGTCTTTTTTTCTTGGTACCCAAAGTGGTGACAAGGCCTAGAAAAGGGCTGGAATCAGGGTTCCAAGCAGTAAGGAGAAATGAATTGCCTTGTATTTATGACATCTGTGCATCGTGTGATTAAATTGGCTTCTTAAACTCATATATATTTATGTGGGAAAGAGGGAGCATATGTCTTACAAACTATTAACTGTGCTTTCCTCTGGGGATGGCATCGAATTCATTTGCACTGTACTTTGGAGCATTTTTCCAGCTTTCACTGTAAGCGAGGGAAAACAGCCCTCCAAGTGTTTATGAAAAAGAGCAATAAAAAGGAAGCTAAGTTCCTCTGCCACAGGATCACGTGTGTGTCACCAAGGTGTTTACATAATGGGAACTTCAAGAAGTGCCTCATCTTTCCTTGTACTCTCAGGAACACCCACTGTAGCTCATTTTCCTCATGTTTTTATCCTCTCTCTCTCTCTCTCTCTCTCTCTCTCTCTCTCTCTCTCTAATCTACTGTGTACATTTATTGAACTTGGGATATTGCCGTTTTCTCTTTTTTTGTGGTATGCAGCCTCCGTTTCAGGTTGTGCTGACAGTGCCTTTTGTGAGCTGCTGACAGATTTCAGTTTGGATGTGCAGTCTCTGCCCCTGTACATACATCATCTAGTGTGACATCTATCCCAGTCGGCCCCAACACCTTGTGGTGTGCTCTCTTCTGGAAACTCTTTGCACAGATAAAGTCCCCAAAGGTGTCCCCATGAACTGCCATCTGGAATATTGAAGGCTGTCACCATGCTGCTTCATATAGATTTATTCGCAAGCACCACTGTGAGCTCAAGATACGAAAACTTGCTGAGAACTGGCTTGAGAGTTCTTTCCAGTCTGTGAGAGAAAAGTGATGAATGGGTCAAAACACACAGAAATGCCACTTCTTTTAGGTGATATCATTTTATGCTCACACAACATTCTTATTCCATAAGCCTCTGGAAACAATGCAAATATTTTGGTGAAAGGATGATCTCAGACTGACATACTATTAACCTATTAATCCTTACGCTAACTCTTCTTAGTACACAAGATCTTCAAAGTCTTTTATTTTTTATGGTAAACAAAATGAAAATATTGAAAGTATTTGTATGTCCAAATCCTATGACCAGTTGTTGTGCAGTCAACTATATATGTGCTGGGGGAAGGGCGGTGATGTGCGTGCATGCACAAATCCCAAACTCAAATGTTATTTCTCAGATGCCTTCTACCTTGCTTCAGGAGACAGGAGTCTCATTAGCTGGAGACCAGAGTAGGTAAGATACTTTGCCAGTGAGCTCCAGGTACCACTTGCCTCTGCCTCCCCGGTGCCGGGATTAACTGCGTGTGCCTCCACTCCTAGCTCTTTAATATAGAATTCTGAGAATCAAACTCAAGCCCTCATGTTTTGCAAGGCAAGAAAATACTTTTATCAACTAAGATGTATTCAAGGTCTGCATACTTCAGAAGCAATTAGAATAGTTTGTAAATTTATTGAGAATATTAAGATTATTTAATAAGAAATCTATTATAAAAATTATAATCAGGTAAAAAGTATTTTGAAAAAACAATAAAACTTCTCCCATAGGTGTAGTGCCTGGAGTTCACTGGAGGGAGATGTGCAAGAAGTAAATCTTCCCACTCATAAACTCTTATGAGTTTATGGAGTTTGTATTCAGAAAACACTGGCCAGATAGGACATAAGTGATCAGTTCCATAACAGTAAAGATGTGGCCAAGAACTTAACCAGGAAACTTAGAGGAAGCTTTGTTTGTCTGTTTTTCTATTCCTATGTTACCTTTTATCAGCAAAATATGTGGCAGATATTTTTAGTCCACTTACTAATTTTGAGAACAAGTAGAACAAATAATGAAAAATAAAACAAGGAAAAGTAAAAAGAAAAAAAAAAAACTCACTAAGCACATTAGATGTAAATAGAAGAGCCAACAATGGAGAAACTGACCTAATTGTCTTATATGGAACCCCACACTCAACAGTACCAAGCTTGGTATCCTTCTCAGGTATAATGTCCCATGCCAAAACTGGTAATATGTCGGGGGTAATAAGAATGAACATATTCTCGGAAACAGTGGAATCACTGTAGATATAAATAGAAAAATTTCAAATTATTCTTTTAAAAGTATTAAGTACTCACTTGTGGCATAAAATAAAATTCAAAGAATCTAAAATGTTGGGAAGAAAAAAAGACCTCCCAGGGGAAAAATTCCTTCCACTGACAAATGGCATCTATACCACCATGCATTGCCAGAGTGTTGGTGTTTAAGAAACCCTTTTAAAATTGTATGCACCAGAAAATATGTTATTAATTTTAGAAATAATGCCATTTAAACTAGTGATAAAAACCACCTCATTACTGAGGCAACTCAAACAAGAAATGTCTGGACATCTACAGAGAAAAACCACAAAACATTGTTTAGCAAAAATAAAGAAAAGAGAAATTAATGGAATCGTGTGATATGAAGGTTCATGTTAGAAAGACAAAAATGTTTTTACCAGTTTCTATGCTCATGCATAGATTTGACTTAACACCAATATAAACCCCAACGTAGTTTTTAATATTACAAAAGTGAGCCTTTGCAGTTCCACACAAACTGAGAGGGACAAGGAGATGAACACAACTTTGAATAACAACAAAAACAAAATGAAGTTGGAGAACTTCTACTTTCAAAAATTATGACTTCTAAGCTGGATAATAAAAGCAAGGTAAGAGTGCAAACTATGGAACAGAGTGTCTCCTCTCTGCATAGACATGATAGAATATGCTCACTATCTCTCCTACCATAGCGTATGTACTGACTGGTTTTGTGTGCCAACTTGACACGGGCTGGAGTTATCACAGAGAAAGGAGCTTCAGTTGGGGAAATGCCTCCATGAGATCCAGCTGTAAGGCATTTTCTCAATTAGAGATCAAGGAGGGAGGGACCATTGTGGGTCGTGCCATCCCTGGGCTGGTAGTCTTGGGTTCTAAGCAAGCTAAGCAAGCCAGGGAAAGCAAGCCAGTAAGAAACATCCCTTCGTGGCCTCTGTATCAGCTTCCTGACCTGATTGAGTTCCGGTCCTGACTTCCTTTGGTGATGAACAGCAAAATGGAAGTGTAAGATGAATAAACCCTTTCCTTCCCAACTGGCATCTTGGTCATGATGTTTGTGCAGGAATAGAAACATTGACTAAGACAGCACACACAGAGGAAGGATCTTTCTAATCAAGAGGACCTGATCATTTGAATATCCATATGGAGAAAAATATGAATCTCAGCTCAGATTACTTGTGTATTCATATGGAGAAAAATATGAATCTTAACTCCTTCGTACAAACCATTTAAGTCCCCAAGTATGTTATAAATGCATTTTAGCTAAAAATATAGAACATGGAAAATGGCATCCATAGATTTTAGTTTTCGGAAATTTGTATACAATTTGTACACAATTCACATACTAAAAGCATTAAGGCATAAAGCACAAAGTTGGTAAGCTAGATAATAGAAAACTAGCAATGGCCATTTATCAGGATTGACTACTAGAAGATCAATGTAGGTCACAAAGTAGAAAAAAAAACTATATGTGCTATGTAATAAATGATTGCATAATAAACAATGAAGGGAACTTTAGTGTGTTATTGTGAAGCAGTGACTTTGGAAAATCAGTTAGCAGCATCTACATAAAATTTAACCATCAGCCAGACCTAGTGTCACATGCCTTTAATCCCAGTGCTAATCAGAAAACAAAGCTAAAGGATCTCTATGAGTTCCCAGCCAGTTTAGGCCACATATGGAATTCTAGGCAAGCCAGGGCTACATAGTAAGAGTGATCCTATCTCAAAAATAAATAAATAAATAAAATTTACACACTCAATCTTCAAATACTCATCAGAAGTAATTGCTCATTTATATTTTTTTCTGAAAGGATGTATAAAATATTTGGTAATTAAAATGATTGGCTGTAGTCTTAAAAAAGAAGAGTGACTAATTTAATAATCAGTAGGTTTCTATATTTTACCTGAGTATGTGTGTATGCAGCAAAATTATCTTGGTGATGCCTTATGTGTTTAATAATACTTAGCATTTCTTTTTGTGTACTATACTCAAGAATTTAATTCAGTTTTAAAATATATATTTTAAATGTTTTTCAGGTATTGAAATCATTGAAGCTAGAGAACAACTGTTGAATGAGTACCAACATACTTTTAAAAGCTTTGTTTTATTTTTATTTATGTCTGTGGTGAATGCCTATGGCTGACAGGAAACACTGGTAGATCTCCTGGACCTGGTGTTACAGATGGTTGTAAGGTGTGGAATGTGGATGCTGGGAAACAAGCTTACCATCTTGAAAAGCAGTAAGAACTCTTATACCATTGAGATGCTGCACCAGGTTAAGTCAATAAACATTTTAGTTAAGATTGGTTCCTCTTATTGAGACTTATTTTTAATATTAACTTGAGTTGTAATTTTACACATCATTGTTTGCTACAGTGTGCATTCCATACTTGAATATATGAGAAAGTAAAATTATTTGGAGTGTGGAAATATAGAGTTCTTTTTAAGAACTTCTATAAGAAGCAATTTTCTCCCTTTCTAGTCTTATAAAGGTAAGTTTTAAAAGCTCCATGTTGGGTAATTCAGCTATTGTCATCCCCACTGGGTCCTGGGAGCCTCTCACTTTTCTGGCATCTGAGACTTTTTAGTGGCTATGCCCAGTTCCTTGTCCCCCACTGCTACACACTTCCATTAAATTTTCTGACTTTCTGTACTTCTCCCACATCCACTGTCTCCTCCCACACCTGACCATGTCCCCCCCTTTCCCTACCCCTCCTTTCTTCCTCCCAGGTTCCACCCTCCCTCTACCTCCCTTTATTATTTAGTTCCCCCTTCTAAGGAGGACTGAGCATCCACACTTTGGTCTTCCTTCTTCTTGAGCTTCATATGGTCTAAGAATTTTATCATTGGTATTCTGAGCTTTTTTCCCTAATATCCACTTATCAATGAGTACATGCCATGTGTGTTCTTTTGTGACTGGGTTAACTCACTCAGGATGATATTTTCCATTTCCATCCATTTGCCTAAGAATTTCATGAAGTCATTGTTTTTAATAGCTGAGTAGTACTCCATTGTGTAAATGTACCACATTTTCTGTATCCATTCCTCTGTTGAGGGACTTCTGGATTGTTTCCAGCAATGACTATTATAAATAAGGTTTCTATGAACATAGTGGAATGTGTATAGCTGAAATGCCCAACAAAGAGGAGAAAGAACCTGTAGAGACCATATCCAGAGGTTAGGCACAGCCCCCAGTTGAGAAATGGGGTCACCCATCCATCTCAAAAATCCCAGAATCGCCTCTGTTTAAAGGAAATGTAGGAACTGAGTGGAACAGAGACTGAAGGAAAGGCCATCCAGGGACTGCCCCACCTAGGGATCCATCCCATCTGTAGACACAAAATCCAGAAACTATTGATGATACCAAGAAGTGCTTGCTACAGGAGCCTGCTATAGCTGTCCCCTGAGAGGCTCTGCCAGAGTCAGACCAATACAAATGTTGATGCTCAAAGCTAACCATTGCACAGAGCACAGGGACCCCAATGGAGAAGTTAAGGGAATGACTGAAGGAGCTGAAGGGGTTTGCAACCCAATAGGAAGAACAACAACTAACCCCCCCCCAAAGCTTCCAGGGACTAAACCACCAACTGAGGAGTGCACATGGATGGGGCCCACAGCTTTAGCTGCAAATGTAGCAGAGGATTGCCTTATCTGGCATCAATCAGAGGTGACACCCTTAGTCTCGTGGAGCCTTGATGCTCCAGTGAAGAGGAATGCCAGGGCGGTGAGGCAGGAGTTGGTGGGTGGGTGAGCACCATCATAGAAGCAGGGGAAAGAGGCTTAGGATAGGAGGTTTGTGGAGGGGAAACATGGAAGGGGGATAACATTTGAAATGTAAATTAATATAATAACAAATTAAAACAAAAACAAAAAACTTCATGTCAAGCGGAAAGATAACCATATTTAATTCTTTAAAGTAACAAGTTGTAGAAGTTACATGTCTCTTCACTATTAGCTTTTCTGAAGAAAGAAACAAGAAATCATAGATGAATAAAAGCAAGGAAAAGCGAAGGCACCTGGCACAGGACCACACTTCTCTGAAAGAAGTGATGGGTAAGTGAGTGGAATTTCTCGTTTTTAAAACATTCCTCCTATGAATCACTTTAGGCTTATCCTTGCTCTCAGCCCTGCTTGATTCATAAACCCAGCCACTCCAGAGTTAACACACATGTCTACTAACCATAGTCCTAATATTAACATGCTTCTTGCGTAACCTTCTATTCGTATCTATGCCTTCATGGTTAATCCAAGTTCCTGTAAAGAACATGTTTCTCCTCATACTAGTTCTAATTTTTGTAACAAATGGGCTTTTGATTTCATTTGTATAGTTCAAGAACACCATGCTATTTTTACATTTTTTAAAGCACTCTGCTCAAGTAATTGTTCTAGTTACAGGTCTCCTAATTTTTATCGAGCTGATTAACTGGAGAATAATCCAAATAAATTTCAAATGATAAATCTTTCATGATTTGAGAGATTTTATACAAATGTACATTTGACAGCGCTAATGTAAAGCAAATACCAAAGTTGATTAAACATTCTCAAGATAAGAAGGATAAACCTATTGGATTATTTTATAGATTTAACCACCAAGCATAAGCTGGTATAAACATACATATTTTGATGTTCATCTCTTTTTAAAATAATTCTTAGGAAAATATCCAAAGAGGACTATGAACGAAGGTCACGAATGTATGCACAAAACATTTGTATTCTTTACTGTGTAAACACTAATTTATTTATTGAAATAATACAGTATTAAATATTTATTAAATAAATTAGCATTTTGCTGAACTTCCCTCCAAAATCATTAACATGGTCTATGGCTATTGACACAGCCAGGGCTGGGAATGTTTCCTGTGTCTGCCTTCCAACTGTTTGCTAGGCAGTTATTCACCTCACTCCATCCTTCAGAGTTTAATCTACCTACAGCCTCCTCTCTGGAAGTTTCCTGGACTGAGATTTGGGAACTTGTAAAACTTTAATTGAACCATAGGGCATGTTATCCCATTTTAATTTTTGCTCATAAGTCTGAGAATCATTTTAGCAATAGACACTGGAACAAACATTATCTTTTACATAAGGGTAAGACATTCCTCTATGTGAAGAACAAAGTTATTGATAAAAATTTAACTTCTTTTAGGAGATTTTCAAGTCCAAGGGCAGGCTTCATAAATTTGAAAAGGAAAGCTACATCCCTCATGTTTTGTTAAACTATTACTTGGTCCTTTAGACATATTCAAGTTCAAGAAAAGGGATAAAGAAATGAATCCTCAAACAAACCTAGGCTAACATAGGAGGGGAGACAGGAGATTTATTTGTAGGTATTGTCTATCCACCCTCCAATTCTCAGAAGCACTTGCAGGGCAAGCTAAATGCAAACAATAAATAAGTAAGCAGACAGGTAAATAGAAACAGGCAAAGCGAAAAATGACACACTGCCAAGAAAGCATTGAACCTGTCCTCCTGCTGAAAATGAGCAAAGCACATTCAAGAGCTGAGAATATGCAGCCACACGGTGCTCTCCTAGGTAATGTGTAAATGAGACACAGCATCCAGGGATAGCGTCCTCTGAAAAATATCAATTGCTCTCTCCATGTCTCTGATTTAAAGTAGAAACCATGCATTTCTCTCTTGTTCTGCCTTAGTTAAAGCTAGAAAAAAGTTTTTTCTGTAGTAATCTCACACAATATATTAATGAGAATATTTTGTATACTACTAACATTTCCCAGCTTATTGTAAACACATTCAAAAGAACCATATGTATTTTACTCAAGCATACATAGAAAGATGTACACATATATACAGAACAGTTTTTTGCTGGTTTTATTGCCTAATATATCAATAATTTGTGGTACTCTACTAGAATGCTTGTTGAGACAGGTATTTAGATTTTGTAGAGCTCAAAAAGAAAACACTGAATTGTAGTTAGTAGCTTTATTTCTGGTAGAAGATAATTTTTAAGATCTCTAAAGAAGTTTATATATTGATTTATGAAAGTGTGACCATTTTTACTGAAAATGAAAAATAACAAAATCTTACAATTTATATTATATTAATAATAAGTTAAGGTCTTAAACTAGTAAGACTGATCATGCACCATTTTGTTGAGTTACAAATACCCTATTGTAGGTTACTGTATTTTTCAAAATAATTATAACCAGTACTCATTTTTTAGGCAAAAAACACTTCTAAATACAGACAGGGCTTTCTGTGGCTGAATCAAGAACATATAAAATGTTAATTTCTCATTTTTCCATCTAGAATGATTTCATACTTTTTTTTCAACTTTTATTAGATATTTTCTTCATTTACATTTCAAGTGTTATCCAGAAAGTTCCCTATACCTTCCCCTCTCCCGGCCCTGCTCCCCTACCCATCCGCTCCCACTTCTTGGCCCTGGCGTTCCGCTGTATTGGGGCATATAAAGTCTGCATGACCAAGGGGCCTTTCTTCCCACGGCTGGCCAACTAGGCCATCCTCTTCTATATATGCAGCTAGAGACCTGAGCTCAGGAGGTACTAGTTAGTTCATGGTTATTCTTCCACCCAGAGGGTTGAAGACCCCTTCAGCTTCTTGGGTACTTTCTCTAGTTCCTTCTTCCTTGGGAACCCTGTGTTCTATCTAATAGCTGACTGTGAGCTTCCACCTCCATGTTTGCCAGGCATTGGTATAGTTTTCCCCGAGACAGGTATATCCGGGCCCTTTCAGCACTATCTTGCTGGCATATGCTATAGTGGCTATGTTTGGTGGCTGATTGTGGGATGGATCCCTGGCAGCCACAGTCATTGGGTCCATCCTTTGGAATCAGCTTCACACATGATCTCTTTAGCTATTTCAATGTGTGCTTTGTTCTTAATTCTAGGAAGGGGTGACGTGTCCATATTTTGATCTTCCTTCTTCTCGAGTATCATGTGTTTAGTAAATGGTATCTTGGGTAGTCTAGGTTTCTGGGCTAATATCCACATATCAGTGAGTACATGTTATGTGAGTTCATTTGTGAATGGGTTACTTCACTCAGGATGATGGCCTCCAGATCCATCCATTTGCCTAGGAATTTCATATATTTATTGTTTTTAATAGCTGCGTAGTACTCCATTGTGTAAATATACCAAATTTTTTGTATCTATTCCTCTGTTGAGGGACATCTGGGTTCTTTCCAGTTTCTGGCTATTATGAATAAGGCTGCTATGAACATAGTGGAACATGTGTTCTTGTTACCAGATGGAATATCTTCTGGATATATGCCCAGTAGAGGTATTGCAGGATCTTCCTGTAGTACTATGTCCAATTTTCTGAGGAACCGCCAGACTGATTTCCAGAGTGGTTGAACCAGCTTGCATTCCCACCAACAATGGAGAAGTGTTCCCCTTTCTCCACATCCATGCCAGCATCTGTTGTCACCTGAATTTTTGATCTTAGCCATTCTTACTGGTGTGAGGTGGAATCTCAGGGTTGTTTAGATCTGCATTTCCCTGATGATTAAGGATGTTGAACATTTTTTCATGTGCTTCTCAGCCATTCGGTATTCCTCAGTTGAGAATTCTTTGTTTAACTCCCTGCCCCACTTTTTAATGGGGATATTTGATTTTCTGGTGTCCACCTTCTTGATTTCTTTATATATATTGGATATCAGTCCCCTATCTGATTTAGGATTGGTAAACATCCTTTCAAAATCCATTGGTGGTCCTTTTGTCCTGTTGACAGTATCTTTTGTCTTACAGTAGCTTTGCAACTTTATGAGGTCCCATTTGTCAATTCTTGATCTTACAGCACAAGCCTTTGCTGTTTTGTTCAGGAATATTTCCCCAGTGCCCATATCATCGAAGCTTTTCCCCACTTTCTCCTCTATAAGTTTCAGTGTCTCTGGTTTTATGTGGAGGTCCTACAACCACTTGACCTTAGTACAAGGAGATAAGAATGAATCAATTCCGAGTCTTCTACATGATAGCAGCCAGTTGTGCCAGCACCATTTGTTGAAAAGGCTGTCTTTTTTCCACTGGATAGTTTTAGCTCCCTTGTCAAAGATCAGGTGACCATAGGTGTGTGGATTCATTTCTGGGTCTTCGATCCTATTCCATTGATCTACCTGTCTGTTGCTGCACCAGTGCCATGCAGTTTTTGTTATGATTGCTCTGTAGTACAGCTTGAGGTCAGACATGGTGATTCCACCAGAGGTTCTTTTATTGTTGAGAAGAGTTTTTGCTAGTCTAGGTTTTTTGTTATTCTAGATGAACTAGCTAATTGTCTTTTCTAGATCCTTGAAGAATTGAGTTGGAATTTTGATGGGGATTGCATTGAATCTGTAAATAGCTTTAGGCACGATAGCCATTTTTACTATATTGATTCTGCCAATCCATGAGCATGGGAGATCCTTCCATCTTCTGAGATCTTCCTCAATTTCTTTCTTCAGAGACTTGAAGTTCTTGTCACACAAATCTTTCACTTCCTTCATAAGAGTCACTCCAAGATATTTTATATTGTTAGTGACTATTGTGAAGGGTGATGTTTCCCTGATCTCTTTCTCAGCCAGTTCATCCTTTGTATAGAGAAAGACGATCGATTTGTTTGAGTTAATTCTATATGCAGCTACTGGACTAAAGCTGTTTATCAGGTTTAGGAGTTCTCTGGTGGAGTTTTTGGGGTCACTTATATATACTATCATATCATCTGCAAATAGTGATAATTTGAGATCTTCCCCTCCAATTTTTATCCCCTTGACCTCCTTTTGTTGTCGAATTGCTCTTGCTAGGACTTCAAGTTCTATATTGAATAGGTAGGAAGAAAGTGGGCAGCCTTGTCTGGTCCCTGATTTTAGGGGGATTGCTTCCAGCTTCTCTCCATTTAGTTTGATGTTGGCCACTGGTTTGCTGTAGATTGCTTTTATCATGTTTAGGTAAGGGCCTTGAATTCCTGATCTTTCCAAGACCTTTATCATGAATGGGTGTTGGATTTTGTCAAATGCTTTCTCAGCATCTAAGGAGATGATCATGTGGTTTTTATCTTTGAGTTTNCTTTTTCAAAGAACCAGCTCCTGGTTTGATTGATTCTTTGGATAGTTCTTTTTGTTTCCACATGGTTGATTTCACCCCTGAGTTTGATTATTTCCTGCTGTCTACTCCTCTTAGGTGACTTTGCTTCCATTTGTTCTAGAGCCTGCAGATGTGCTGCCAAGCTACTGGTGTAAGCTCTCTCCATTTTTTTTTTTTTTTTAGGAACTCAGAGCTATGAATTTACCTCTCAGGGATGCTTTCATTGTGTCCCATAAATTTGGGTATGTTGTGGCTTCATTTTCATTAAACTCTAGAAAGTCTTTAATTTCTTTCTTTATTCCTTCCTTGACCAAATTATCATTGTGTAGAGTGTGGTTCAGTTTCCAAATGAATGATGGTGTTCTGCTACTTATTTTATTATTAAAGAGCAGCCTTAGTCCATTTTGATCTGATAGGCTGCATGGGACAATTTCAATATTTTTGAATCTGTTGAGGGCTGTTTTGTGGCCAATTATGTGATCAATTTTGGAGAAGGTGCCATGAGGTGCTGAGAAAAAGGTATATCCTTTTGTTGTAGGATGAAATATTCTGTAGATATCTGTTAAGTCCATTTGTTTCATAATTCCCTTAGTTCCACTGAGTCTCTGTTTAATTTCTGTTTCCAGGATCTGTCCATTGATGAGAGTGGGGTGTTGAAGTCTCCCACTATTATTGTGTGAGGTGCAATATGTGTTTTAAACTTTACTAAAGTTTCTTTAATTAAAGTGGCTGCCCTTGCATTTGGAGCATAGATATTCAGAATTGAAAGTTCCTCTTGGAAGATTTTGCCTTTGATGAGTATAAAGTGACCCTCTTTGTCTCTTTTGATAGTTTTGGGTTGATAGTCTATTTTATTCGATATTAGAATGGCTGCCCCAGCTTATTTCTTTGGGCCGTTTGCTTGGAATATTGTTTTCCAGCCTTTCACTCTGAGGTGGTGTCTGTACTTTTTCCTGAGGTGTGTGATTCTTGTAGACAGCAAAATGTCAGGTCCTGTTTGTGTAGCCAGTCTGATAGTCTATGCCTTTTTATCTGAGAATTGACTCCATTGATATTAAGCGATATTAAGGAACAGTAATTGTTGCTTCCTGTCATTTTTGTTTTTAGAGTTGGGATTCTGTTCTTGTGGCTGACTTCTTTTAGGTTTGTTGAAGGATTACTTTCTTGCTTTCTCTAGGGCAGAGTTTCCGTCCTTGTATTGGGATTTTTCTGTTATTATCCTATGAAGGGCTGGATATGTGGAAAGATATTGTGTGAATTTCAATTTGTCGTGGAATACTTTGGTTTCTCTGTCTATGGTAAATGAGAGTTTTGCTGGGTATAGTAGCCTGGGCTGGCATTTGTGTTCTCTTAGCGTCTGTATAATCTCTGTCCATGCTCTTCTGGCTTTTATAGTCTCTGGTGAGATGTCTGGAGTAATTCTGATAGGCCTGCCCTTATATGTTACTTGACCTTTTTCCCTTGCTGCCTTTAATATTCTGTCTTTATTTAGTGCGTTTGTTGTTCTGATTATTATGTGTTGGAAGGAATTTCTTTTCTGGTCCAGCCTATTTGGAGTCCTATAGGCTTCTTGTATGTTTATGGGCATCTCATTCTTTAAGTATGGAAAGTTTTCTTCTATTATTTTGTTGAAGATATTTGCTAGCACTTTAGTTTGATAGTCTTCCTTCTCATCTACTCCTATTATCCTTAAGTTTGGTCTTCTCATTGTGTCCTGGATTTCCTGGATATTTTGTGTTAGGATCTTTTTGCATTTAGCATTTTCTTTGATTGTCTTGTCTATGCTTCCTATAGAATCTTCTGTGCCTGAGATTCTCTCTTCTATCTCTTGTATTCTGTTGCTGATGCTCATATCTATGGTTCCTGATTTTTTTCCTATGGTTTCTATCTCCAGGGCTATCTCTTTTTGGTTTTTCTTAATTGTTTCTACTTCCATTTTTAGGTCCTGGATGGTTTTGTTCCATTCCATCACCTGTTTGGTATTGTTTTCATCTAACTCTCTAAGTATTTCCTCTTTAAATGCTTTTAATTGTTTATCTGTGTTTTCCTGTAACTCTCTAAGTTTTTCCTCTTTAAATGCTTCTAGTTGTTTATGTGTTTTCCTGTATTTCCTTCTTATAGTCCTCCATCATCATCATGACCAGTGACTTTATATCCATGTCCTGCTTTTTCTGGTGTGCTGTTGTATCTAGGACTTGATGTGGTGGGTGAGTTTGGGTTTGGTGATGCCAAGTACCCTTGGATTCTGTTGCTTCTGTTCTTACGCTTGCCTCCTGCCATCTCTGCCCAAGGAGACCTGGTGTTGGTGCAGACCAGAAAGGACCCACTATTCTGCCCTGGGCCTTTATCAATCTCTTGGCTGATGTCTCAAGTTCCATGAGACTGGGCCTGAACAGAGGCTGTGTTCCCCTGCTTACCTCAGATCCCAAGATAGCTTAGGGAGTCCAGATAGAGCCTCGCAGAGTGCACAGCACCTGTGGCCCAAGACCAGAGCTGGTGGTGGGCGGGCCGGACCAGACCGGAAGGGAGGGGTTGTTCTGCCTTGGGCCACTATCAATCTCCCTGCTGGTGTCTCAGGTTCCATGAGATTGGGCTAGAACAGAGGCTGCGTTCCCCTGCTCACTTGAGGTCCCCAGATAGCTTGGAGGGTCCCGAAAGAGCCTAAGAGAGTGCACAGCTCCTGAGGCCCGAGCCCTGAGCTCCTGATGTGATCTTAAAGTCCTGGGAGTTGCTGGGCTCAGAGGAAAGATGGAGGGGTGGAGGGTGCTCTGGCTGGGAGAGGCCCAGCCTCTGGTGGGGCGGAGTTCTCGGATCCTGCCCCTGGGGGTAACTGCTGACCCATTGCTCCCAACACCACCTCTGCACTCCACTCATGGGTAATCCTGATGAGATGGATCTTAAAGTCCTGGGGTGTGTGAAGGGCAGAACAGGCCCTAGCTGCGTCTGCTGGGTTCAGAGGAAAGATGGCGGGGTGGGGGCGATTTCATACTTTTTATACCATATAATAATTTGAATGAGAATGACCCCTAGTAGGCTCATATATTTGAAGATGTGCTTCTAGTTGGTAGAACTGCTTGAGAAGGATAAGGAGGATTTGTTTCATTAGAGGTGGTCTTCAAAGTTTCAGAAGATTTGCATTATTACCTGTGCATGTTTTTCCCTCGCTCTGCTGCTTTTATTTGTAGACCCAGATGTAAGTTCTCATCTGTCCCATGCCTTTGCTCAGCTATTATCGACTCTAGCCTCCTGAAATTGAAAAGTGGTGAATACACTCTGTGCATTCATAATTGCTAAATAACCAGTTGTTATGGAGCTAAAAATTGGATGTTTAACCTGAACGGTATACAACTAATGTCTTAATAGCTACATAGAATTCTGATAGTTACATTATTGTTGATTA
>LR751888.1:0-19454 GCA_902729485.2 Mus minutoides
CCTTGGGTTTGTCTCCCTCTCTCTTACAAGTTGTGAGGCAATCCCTAAGATAGCTTTCCTTATAGTCTTGTCTCCACCATGCTGAGACCTGCCTGCCTGCCTGCACCACAGACATGGTGAGCTTCAGAAAAGAGGATGCTACAAGACAGGGTAAGAAGAGACTTCTCTTCATGCTCCCATCCAAGCGGAGGTCACTGTTCTCATGTGCATGAGAATCAGCTGTGTCTGGGCTAGCAACTGTGGCTTCCTACTCACGTGGATTTTCACACACAGGAGGCACGTACAGAGTCAGTTCATTTACCAACCCCCAGCCAAAACAAAGACTTCAATGACCAATTCAGAAATGTAGGTGATGGGCGTTTGAGTACAATGTCTTGGAGGCGGCCTCTACTTCCTATTTCTGTGCTCCAAGTGATTTCTTTCTCAGGATCTGCTTTGTTCTGTCAAGTAAACATTGTTAAACCCACTTGGCTAGATTGTCTTAGATCAATGCAGGAGAAGTCCCTTAAATATAATGCTTCTGGTTTGGGGAGATAATTCAATAGAATGCTGTGGCACATCCATGGAAGCCTGAGTTCAATCCTTAGAACGGGTGCACCTCAAATCTCAGCCCTGGAGAAGGGGAGGCAGGCAGACCCTTGGGCCTCACTGGCCAGGAAGCCTAAGCTATTTGCTGAGCTCCAGTGAGAGAACCTGTCTGGAAAGACAAGGGGGATGACTCTTAAAGATGGACACTCAAGGTTGACCCCTGATGTCTGTATACATGTGAATAGATGAACATGTTTGTTCATCCAAACACACACACACACACACACACACACACACACACACACACACACGCACGCACACAAACACACACATACGCACACACACACACACACACACACACCTTTCTTCATAGTCTATGTTGAGAACTCACCTCTGCCATGTTGAGAATGCCCATGGCTCCTCTTCTCTAGCTCAGATCTATCTCACGTGTTGTTTTTCTTACACACATACAGCTTCCCCATTTTCTCAGCACAGCATCTATTTCTCCATCTCACATTTTACCTGCTATAGTAGGTAATTTCAAGTTGATACTTATCTATTTCCCTGCTCTCTGATTTAGGAAAAAGCCTGTCTGTGTCATCATCTTCCTGGCGAGTTCCATTTGCCTCTCTATAGATTCAGAGGTAACCATCATTTGTGACAACAGGAGTTATTTCTGAGAAATCAATTCAAAGCACCCCCAGCTGGGGAGAAGCGCTGCATCTAGCCAATACCCAAAGCAGAGACATTTGCTGTAAAAGATGGTCCAGGCACACAGTTCCTCCCTGCATGCAGAGTGCTGTGGCGACGTCCTCAGAGGGGCCCTCACTGGCACTTGAACCTCCAGCTCTAGTACCCATGGAGATTTTTCCTTGTGATTTTCCATATTACAACACATTTCTTCTGGAATATGTGACAAATAGTCTGAGGTTTTGTGTTTATTATCTTTTGCCCTCCAAGCCGAGAGGTGCCTGAGCTTCTGTAGCTCACTGTTCTCTTGTAGTAACAACAGCCTCCATCAGAGATGTGGGAAAGTAAGTATCCAGACCAGATTCATCTGTCTCCAGGGAAAGTGTCCTACTAATTTAAACATGTGTTCATGCGATGTGTGTGTGTGTGTGTGTGTGTGTGTGTGTGCATGCTCGTGTGCATGTGCACATGCATGTGTGCACACTGCACATGTATGAAGCCCAAAAGATATCCTCCACTGTTATCCCTGGAAATGCAACCCACCTGCTCCAGGGCAGGGCCTCTCACTGTATTGGGGTTATTGCTGTGCATTGGGCTACACTGCCTGACAAGCCCTGGGGTTACAAGTGTGTGCCATCATGGCTGCCACCACTCTATTGTACTTGGCTTGTTTTTTCCTCATTAAAACATGGGTTCTGGAGATAGAGTTCAGGTCCCCATACTTCCAAGGCAAGTGTTCTACAGATTGGGCTATCCCCACTGCCTGAGTTTCTTATTCTATTGAACAAAACAGCATGGGTGATTCTTCCACAGCTTATCAGAACCTCCTGGAAGGATACACGCTGGGTGGTAGGTGTCCCAGCCTGCTGGACAGTTGAACAGGGTCTGGGGAACCACCTGTGGCGAGAATGGGGAGCAAGAAACACAAAAAATGGACAGCAAGTCTGATTGATCAAGCTGATAAATTTTATTATTCCCAGGCAGGTTTTATACCCATAGAAGCAGGATATGGGGAGGGGGATGACACAGAATCACTTTATTTCTGGGAGAATGCACCTGTTCCCAAAAGCAGGATATTGGCTAGGTAAAAAGTTCAGCAAAAGGAACAGAAGAGAATGGGTTGCTAGGTACCTGTCTACAAGATTTATAGCTATTTGTTCTTAACTGAGGGTAGTACTTTCCTACAGAGGCCTCAACTTTTCCCACAGAAATCTCAAGCCAGTACTTTTCCACTAAGGCCAAGACTTTGTAAGTAAGCACTGATGGCTGACAAGGCAGTGAACATTCAAACACGGTCACTCCCAGCAGGTAGGCTTGCTCTATACCCTAGAGTTGTTGGGTTCTTCTTGTTCTTGTTCTTGTTCTTGTTCTTGTTCTTGTTCTTGTTCTTGTTCTTGTTCTTGTTCTTGTTCTTGTTCTTGTTCTCGTTCTCCTTCTCCTTCTCCTTCTCCTTCTCCTTCTCCTTCTCCTCCTCCTCCTCCTTCTTCTTCCTCTCCTCTTCCTCTCCTCCTCCTCCTCCTCCTCCTCCTCCTCCTCCTCCTCCTCTTCTTCTTCTTCTTCTTCTTCTTCTTCTTCTTCTTCTTCTTCTTCTTCTTCTTCTTCTTCTTCTTCTTCTTCTTCCTTTTCTTCCTCCTCTTCTTCTTGTAGGTGATGGGAAAGTGATATTTAAATGTCTGTCAGAGTGACTTTGATTACATTATTCCTGCACTGAGCACTCCACAGGTAAACTGTGTTTCTGCTGACCCAGGGAAGGTGGGAACATGCTTTACTAAAAGAAACTCGGGGCAAGAGTGGGCTTGGTGACCTTTCAGTCATTTGGATTTCACATGAAGATTCTAGTAAAGACCCTTGTGCAATGAGGAACATAACCAGAATGGGGCTTCAGGAGGAGCCACATCATGGATGATTAGAAAGCTCTCTGAAGGGAGACAGGAAGCTGGAAGGAATCTCCACTTCCATATAATGTTGACCTCTGGGAGCTGATTGCTGCTTTAGTTTGGACATGCAATGACCCCAACAGTGTGGTGAAGGCTGGGTCACCAGGCCTTGGCACTAGTGGAAGGCAGTGTAACTTTTTTTGTTTGTTTGTTTGTTTTTTTGAGACAGGGTTTCTCTGTATTGCTCTGGCTGTCCTGGAACTCACTTTGTAAACCAGGCTGGCCTTGAACTCAGAAATCCACCAGCCTCTGCCTCCCAAGTGCTGGGATTAAAGGCGTGTGCCACCACGCCCGGCTCAGTGTAACCTTTAGGAGGTGGCATTGGTGGCAGATTCTGGAGAGGAAATTAGAGCACTGGAGCTGTGCTTTTTGAAGGGATCACATGATCCTGGATTGGTACCCTCTTTTTCACTCAATGACTGCCTTACAAAAGTTTTGCTCCTCACAAAATTCCCACCCCAAAGCCATGTGTTGGCAGATGCCCAGAGCCAAAGATAGTGAATGAACACCCTGTCCTTTCATAAGGTGCCTGACCCGGTGTTTACACCAGCATCAAGCTCACCATGAGCTTCTTTAGTTGAGGAGAATTCTTCAGGACATTGGAGGCTCCCTGGGACTTGCCCACAACTTTACTCTGCTCCATATGATCTAGGGCATTGTACAACACTCTAGACCAGGCCCACCATAGGGAACACTGAGCATTTGAACCAAAGTGAGTGTATTTGCTAGGATGATGGCTTCCCCTTGTCTGCTGGGCTCAGGCTTCATGGGTGGTGTAAAAGAAACAAATTGATGGATTATCCTCCAGCTTCCACAGTTTCAACAGGTAGAAGCTCTTTCAAAGGGTTTAGTTCATGTTTTCCTCCTTTAGTTAATGTTTTTCTATTAAAACATCTATTTGTATGTCTTTCACAAGAGAAATACTAAGCTGGTTGAACTCCCTGCCACCGTTGGAAGGATTAATGTTCCTCACTTTTGCTTTCTTAAGTACATTTAAATTCTTTCATGTCTGTCAAGCAGTAGACATTCATTAAATGACCTGGTAGCTCATGAATTCAAATCTTTTCTAGATTTTTCTATGGAAACAATAAGGAAGTAAAGACACATTTTTTGAAGTCAGAGAGTTGGGACTCAACTCAGGTGGCATCTCTTACTTGTTCTGGAGTCTGAGCACAGTACTTAATGTCTGCCTTAGTTTCACCACCTGTAAAATGGGATAACGTCAGTGCGGTGCAGAGTCTAAGGGCCAGTGTGGATCTCTGAGAGCATGCTCATCTCAGTGCTTCAGTAAACGGTCTAAAAGTGCTTCCTGCTACTGTTACATATAGCTAAAAATAATAGCATATCACCACAAATCTCTGTGGGAAGTCACGTCATTCATAAGACAGATTGTGTGATGGCTAATTTTAATTATCAGTTCAATTTGATTGAATTAAGAAACTCCTAGGAGATTACTAACACACATCTCTAGAGGCACCTGCTGTGTCCTCAAGGAGAGTTGTATCATGTGGGTGCTGATGAAGTGATGGGACAAATTCTTTGATGAATGACAAATTCTGTGACATGAATGACAGACTGATTCTGTGTCCTGAATGACTGACAGATTCTATGATGTGAATGACAGATTCTGTGATATAAATGACAGATTCTGTGATGTGAATGATAGATTCTGTGGCATGAATGACAGATTCTGTGTCCTGAATGACTGAAAGATCCTGTGATGTGAATGACAGATTCTGACATTATTGGGATGTGGTATAAAGCTGACAAACTGGGGCATGGGAAACCAGTTCTTGCTGGCTACATCTCTTATGTTTTTACTTCTCTGCTCCCATCTATCAAGAAGTAAAGGACAGCCTCCAGCACATGCTCTCGTCACCATGACATTTCACTCAAGTACAAGGGGCCCAACAGCTGTGGACTGAACCAAAATCAACCCCTCTATGGTTGTTTACATTGGGCATTTGGTCACAGCAATACACAACATCACAACTGATGCAGACAGTTCCTTCCTCCCCCTTGAGGAGCAATGAGCAGGAATCTATAGGTACTCAATGTTCAAAGGATGCTATAAATCACAAAGAAAGAATAAGTCCTTTTGGAAAAGGACAGGGTATAGAAATAAAGCCAAGAAAGAATGAAGCTGAGGAATCCAGATAGGGAACAAGACCATGGCGGGTCCATGGGAACGAGAACATGGCAGCTCCATGCCTTCCTAGTGCAGGTCAGCAGAGGAGACGGAGGTCTCAAGACTGAATTGTGAGCCTATAGATGCCCTGGCCACCAACACAAACACACACACTGACACACACACACAGATGCACATGCACACACATGTACACACACACACCCTTGTGTTAAACCTCCCATGAAAGGGTTCAGGCTGTTTTTATTTGCACTGCTGTCTGCCTTTGTGTTGTGCCGTTTGTTACTAAATACTAAATAGAGAGTCCATGGAATATTTTATCAATGACTTCCTCATTCACTCTTTCCCTTTGAGAAAATTAACACTCTGGTCGGTGCCAGCCATGAGTCTTCCGCTAGTCCCTAATTAGCTTCCTCATATTTGATTATTTTCTTCCCTTTCCTTTCTCCATTTCTTTCTTCCCCTCCTTTCTCCCTCCATCCTTTCCTCCTTCCCTGCTTGCTTCCTTCCTCCTCCCTGGTTTCTCTTGTTTGCATTGAGATAAAAATCTCCCTGTGTAGCTCAAGCTGCTGAATGAGTGACTCCTTGTGATTCTGTTTTTCTCTTCCACATGCGATAAGACCTGCTTGAGGGGTGAGTAGGAGAGACGTCAAGATTTTGTCTAGCACAAAGTGAGCCTCTTCCCTGTCAGCCAGGTCACACGTGAGCCAGACTCTATCCCTCCCTCCTGAGCCAACAGTTCCTCATCACTCCTGGGATTGTATCTGAACTCCTTAGTGTGGCCAACAAGCCTGCCTTCTATCTGTCACTTCCCTGGCCAGTGCCTGCTTCCTCCTCTTCTACTGTGGTCTTAAGTGAATGCATGTCTATAGCTCCAAAACCCATGCATTTGCTGTGGAAATACCACACCCTGTTCTGGAATGGAAAGCCTGTGTGTGATCTTGACTTGTTCTGGAATGGAAAGCCCGTGTGTGATCTTGACTTGGGACTTTCCTCACTTGCAGCATGGCTCAGGGATCTGCACTGAGAAGCCATTTCTGAGATCTTTGCTGAAGATGCCTCTCTGTCCTCTCTCCTGCTTCTCCTGTATCCACCCACCTTGCTTCCTCCTATGTCTGTGTTCTTCCAGGCATGTGTTGCTGTTTATGACGTTTGGCCAGCTCATGTAGCAAGTGAACTGTGTTGTGTTTAAGGTTTGGCTATGGTGCTTGAAATAGTAGGCCGTTTCTGAAGCTTTGTGACCATGGCTCTGGATTCAGACCAACAGAAATGTCTGGATATGTATCTCCAGGCTATTGAAAGACTCAAACCAGACAGTGGATAGGGGTGTTCTTGGTCCTACCAGTGTCTTTCCTTGAAGTGACAGAGGGAAACGTGATTGGCTCATGGGCATTGATTTCTTACTTTTAAGTTTTATTTTTAAGATTTATTTATTCATTTATTGTATATGAGTACACTGTTGCTATATTCAGACACACTAGAAGAGGGCATCTGATTCCATTACAGATGGTTGTGAGCCACCACGTGGTTGCTAGGAATTGAACTCAGGACCTCTGGAAGAGCAGTCAGTGCTCTTAACCACTGAGCCAACTCTTTAGCCCAATAAGTTTTATTTAATCGCAGATGATAATGGTATACAGCTCTAGGGTACAATATCAGTATACGTTTGATCAGGGACTAAACATATCTGCCACCTCAAAGATTAATTCCTTTATGGTGAGAACATTTGAAACCCACATTCAAAGTTATTTTGAAATGTAGCACACCCCACTAACTGTTATTATTAAAGTGCGCAGTGGGCCCCAGAACCCATTACTGTCCTGTAGTCAAAACTGTCTGCTCTGACCAACACATCCCCTCTCCTCCTCAGCCCTGATCCCAGCCTGGATAACTGATACTCTGTTTCTCAGCACTGACCATTTCAGATTGTGCACAGAGGCAAAACCACATGGGACATGTCTTTGCTTCATTCTGCACAGTGTCTGCTAGGTTTATTTATACCACAATGACAGAATCTTCTGCTGAATTCCAGCTGAGTAGCAGTCCACCAAGTACCACTTTCTCGCTCATGTGCTGATGGGCACTTTGGGTTCTATATCTTGACTGTTACGAGTAAGGCTGCACTTTACACAGGAGTATGGGCACCTCTTTGTCTGTACCGTTAAATGCCCATACTATGTCCATGGCAGTGTTGATGGTTGTCTAGGGCAGAATTTCTTAACCTATGAGTCTTGACCTGTTGGGGGTCAATGACCCTTTCACAGGGGTCACCTAAGACCATGGGGAAAATCAGATGTTTACAATATGACTCATAAAGTAGGAAAATTATAGTTATGAAGTAGTTTTATGGTTGGGGTCACCACACATGAGGAACTGTACTAAAGGGTCACAGCATTAGGAAGGTTGAGAACCACTGGTCTAGGGGATCACAAAGTTGAAACAGCTTTACTGAAGTAAAGAGCTCCTTTGGGATGGGAGGGGGCCCTTGCTTGAGTGTCCTATAGGGCTCTTGGATTCCCCATTTTTGTCTATTGGTCTTCTCCAGACACCTACCTCCATTTTGTCTGCTGTGTCTCCCCACAATGTCTTCTGGGAACAAAGCAACCATCTTAGAGCTCTTTCTCCCGATTTCCCTTCTTACTTACCTCCTTCTCACTCCCCCTCACCACTCAAGTGATGGCAAACTGAACACAAGCATTATAATTTCAAAGTTATTCTTTGTAGAAAGGGGGGAGGGGAATCTCAAAATTTGTGTGAAACCACAAAAACACTCCAAATCGCTCAAAAGTCTTGATAAGGAAGGATCAAGCTGAAGATTTCATACCACTAGCTTTCAAAAGATATTATAAAACTATTGGTAAGATTTAACATTATCTTTTTAGAACTTCCTCTTCCTCTTCTCCTTCCTTCCTTCCTTCCTTCCTTCCTTCCTTCCTTCCTTCCTTCCTTCCTTCCTTCCTCCCTCCCTCCCTCCCTCCCTCCCTCCCTCCCTCCCTCCCTCCCTCCCTCCCTCCCTCCCTCCCTCCCTCCCTCCCTCTCTCCCTCCCTTCCTCTCTGTGTCTGCATACGTGTGTGTGTGTGTGTGTGTGTGTGTGTGTGTGTGTGTGTGTGTATGCACATTCCTCAGCATTCATGAAAAGACCAGAGACTGACTTGCTGCATTTGATCCTTTCCTTCGGCCATGTGGGTCCCAGAGAGCAAACTCAGGGCACCAGGATTGGCAGGCCCCTTCACCTGCTGAACCATCTCCCTGGTCTCGTTGCTATGGTTTCGCCATGGTTCTCACCTTTCCTGATGCTGAGACCCTTTAACACACCTCCTCATACTGTGGTGACCCCAACCATAAAATTGTTTTCATTGCTACTTCATGACTATAATTTTGCTATTGCTAAGAAACTTACTGTAAGTACTTTTGGAGATAGAGGTTTGTCAGGGGTCACAACCCACAGGCTGAGAAACACTGCTTTGGAGGAACGTCTTGCAATGGGTCACAAGCCGTGGCTTGGTTCCAGGGTACAGCATTGTGAACATGTGTGGTCCTGTGAGAGGTGAAGCCCATGAGTCAGTGAGGGTGCACCTACAAAGGGAGCATGGATTCTAGTCTCTCTGTCCATACCGGCTTTTCACATGCTGCTTCCACGATATGCCACCACTTCTCATCCTTACCAGAACTAAACTCATGCAGATGCCATGTCTCAGAGACTCTTAAAACCATGACCTGAGTCAACCTTTCATTTTCATGTGAGCATCCTTAGATTGTTTGTTACAGCGATGCAGAGCTGACCAGTACAGACTCAGTAACAACCACAACATCATACTGAGACACATGCTGAGTGTCAAGGCAATCAAATAGCTTTGGAGATCCAAAAATGCCTATAATCAAGTGCATGTTTACGAGGTTCCAAAGACACACAATAGGAAAGGAAAAATCATCAATTGTTCTGGAGGAGCTAGCTTCTACCTACAGAAGAAAGAAAGTACACTCTCATTCGGGTATCTTAGCTGGTTACATATGAAAGGCCTCTGGCCTTTTCACATGTATACTCACATATATACATATATACGTAGATAAAACAAGTGAGTACATAAACCTTTAAAAAAGATGGAAACCCAGGACCAGAACCAAGGCTCTGTCAATTCATACTGTACCTGCATGTGGTTAATCAGAAGGGACACATTTCCTTGGTCATGGAGCATAGGATTTGACAGCTCAGTGACCAGGGTTGTGTAACGGTTTTCTTTGAGATTCAAACATTCCATTCTATAGGGATGCTCCTTAAGCAAGAAGGTAAACAATCAAAACAGCTTCAGGAAGTTTCTAAAACTGACCAGATTTGATCACCCTCCCCGACAGAGTAAACAAAACAGCCAAGCTGCTAAGAAGACTCCGAGACCAGATTAGTTGTCAAAAGAAACAAAACCAGCTGAGTTGTCTAGAAGAGGTTTAGAGCAACCGAGACACTTGTAAAGGACGCCTCCAGCCTGTGTGCCTGCAGGCTGTGCAGTGGGCTCCACCGTCCGAGGTTTTGTAAGCTGTCATTCATGCAGGGATGAACTTTGGTGTGGTGATGCATGTAGAGAGAATATCTTTTGCGGTGTGTGGATGCATCACCTGTCAATTAAAAAGCCTGTGGCCTATGGCCTATGCAGGAGGTAGGAGGTGGGGCATCTGGGAGGTGGAAAAGATTCTGGGAGAGTGCTAGGCCCAGGAAGATGTGAAGAGACAGACTCATGGTACCTGGGCACAGATACCACGGCATACATACACGTGGCAGAATGTAGGTTAATATACATGGATTATTTTAACTTATGCTTTAGTCAGAGAAGAGCCTAGCTGTATGGCTAGCTGTATGGCCAAGCCATTTGTAAATATACTTTGAGTCTGAGAATTATTTCTGGGAGTGTGGGGCTAAGGAAGAATGACCTAACTTCTACAGATGCAGCTGTCTTGAAGTCATTTCTGTTCTCATAACCCCTCACCCACATTTCCTGTAAGTAAGTGACGACACTCATTGCTTTACCAGGTTGGACTTTGGTGGCATCCTTACTGTGGTTCTGCATGGGGGGGAGGGCTCCTATCTGGGGTAAGTAGACATTTCTGTATTGTCTACAGGAAAATCTTTGTCACACAACAGTGTTTCTGCCTTAGAACCTGGTTCACCACCTGCTAGATGCTATGTGCACTGCCAATAGGTTTGGAATGTGGGACAAGTGTCCTTTTCTACAAGGTTACCTTATAATTACTAACAGAGATTATTAATAATAAAGATGTTATTGTCTTAGCATCTTATCACTGGTTTACAGCCATCTATACTCAGGACATAATACCTGCAGTAATAAGCACCAATTAATTATTATTATGCATGCATGCGTGGGCTGAGGAGATGGCTTGGTGGATACGGTGCTTGCCTCCCAAACATGTGGACCAGAGTTAGGATCCCTATCCAGGAACTGATGTAAAACCCAGCTAGGTGTGGTGGCTCTGGGCAGCAGGGACAGGGGATCATGGGACAGCAAGCTGTCTTGACTAGATGAGTCGGCGAGCTTCCAGTTTAGCAAGAGACCATAAGAGTGATCAGTGGACTCTAGACATCAACTTGCGGCCTCTGAACACCCACAGGCACTCATGCATGAACATGAGCACACCAACACTCATCTGTACACTTACACGCACGTGAGAATATGACAGCAGAGAACATGGAGGAGACTAGAGGTGGAGGCTGGGCGCTCTTTCATCTCTCTCAACATGCTATTTCATTTTAGCTTTTATGTTGTCTCAACAAATGAGTCTGCAAGAGAAAAATGACAGAAGCAGACATGAACTGTAAATTTAGAACATGTGAAAGCATGCGGGGTGATTATGTTGCTATCCATCATGACGGCTGATGTCTACGATGATGATCCTGTCATTATATTCTACTGAAATGCCCTGTTTAAGATGGTGAGGAAATTTGAACTGTATTTCAGAATACTTTAATCACAAATTAGGCTGAGTAACAAACATTTTATGATCGTGAAGTCAAATACTGGAAATCCATCACTCAGAGAGACACTTTCTCTAATGGCTTTGTGGGGCTGTGGTTGAGTGAATCGCAGCCGCTAACAGCTGGTGTTTAATTGACTTGCAGAGCCTTTAGGAGCTGTTTCTCCTAGCCTCTCCTAGCCTCTCCTAGCCTCTCCTAGCCTCTCCTAGCCTGCCATTCTTTGCTGCTTAGTGAGTTTGATGGTATGTCCCGCTCTGCCTTCTCTAGGGTAGTCTCTGGAACTTGAGTCGGTTTATGCCTGTGAATCCCAGAGCTGCAGAGTTTTATCTCCCATGGCAAGAGTGTAGTGTCAATGTATATCTTGAAAGGATCTACTTATTTTTTTTCACTTAAAAAAAGATGTTATTTTTGTTATTTTTAATGTGTGTGTGTGTGTGTGTGTGTGTGTGTGTGTGTGTGTGTGTGTGTATTGGTGCCCAAGATTCCAGGAGAAGGCTTTGGATTCTAGCTCTGGAATTACAAGTGGTTGTGACCTGCGTGATGTGGGTGCTGGGCACCCCAACTAGGGTCCTTTGTAAGAGCATCAAATGCTCTTAAACCCTAAACTGTCTCTCCAGCACTCCCTCTTCTTACTTTAAAAGCTGGATATTAACTCTTCTTTTCAACAGAGAACTAGCTTCGTGTGGCTTGTAGAATCGGACGCCACCATCTTGCCGCACAGGTGGGCACATGACCTGGCTTGGCCAGAGCATCCCATTCAAGTAACTTGTTCACCGTTTGATTCAAGCCTTAGCCTTTTTTTTTTAATTGTCAGAAAAACAGAATCCTTCTTCCTGCTGGGATTTCTAGCTGCAAGGATGACATCAGCCTGGCTCTGGAGGTCCTCTTTGATACACACAGAGAGAGGCTCTCTGAGAATAAAGACAGCGCGGAAGGGAGCCTCGGGAAGAAATTCGATGACATAATGGAACTATCTGGTAAACATTTATCCTGTGGAGTCAGGTAGGGTTGAATGAAGCCCTGTAGACTTTGTGGGAGCGGATGCTGCTATGGTCAATACTTTATTATATAAACAACTTTGAGTGGCTGTCTGGCAGTTTCAAACAACGGGGACCTTATTTCAGGTGCACCCTGTGGCTTTTTTCTCTTATACATGAAATAATTCTACGTTTTCAGAGTAAGATGAAATAAAACTTAACTGTGTACAAAAACCACACAGCCCACAAGTCACTCCACACTCAGGGACTTCAACAGCAAGCTGGCTGTCAGGTTTCCTCCAGAAGGCATCTCCTTGATGGGTTTTTTTCTGCCTGCTCTAGCTGGTTGTTCTTGTTTGATCTGGGGCTGCTTCTCCCTTACTGAGAAGGCAGGGAGCCCCAACCAGGGGCTCTGTCCTGTTACACTTTGGAGCTGTGTGGGAGCACAAGGAGAAGACAGCAATTCTCACAAGAGTTCGCAAGGAGACCAGACCACAGTGAGAGCTCAGAAAAGCTGATTTTGGTCCTGGTTCAGGACCATCTGGAGGAACAGCTGTGGAAGACAAGGACATGTTTATCTCTTCTGAGAGGAAATGTGGAGAATAGGCAGGGCGTGCAGAGAGCACTGCCCGGCAAAATAGAGGCCTGTTCCCATCATCCGAATGGGGTGGAAGGGAGCTGAAGCAAAACACAGCTTGTTTTGAAATCAAATAGCTGAAAGGGTTGAGAATTTGAGGGGGTAGGAAAGAGAGCCCAGACCATGTAGACCATTAGCCTTGGTGTTCCTGGACAAGGGTAGTAGCAAGGCTCAAGAGTGTGTCAGGGACTGACTGCAGTTCCTCCACTCTGCAAACCTGAGTTTTCCCTGAGTCCTGGAAGGGCTGTGCCCTTGCGTTTGATTTGGGATGTGGTGTTTCTGATGACCTGAATAAGTCACTATAATTTACTATATCTTGCACAAGCAAGTTGTGACCTTTCTCCTTTTCCCTCTGCTTTGGCAAGGCTGGAAAGGTCACACTGTGAGCTTCTTCACAAATGGATTCAGTAGCTTGGCTTCAGTTGTCTAAATTTATGACTATGGTAAAATAGTTTTTTTTTTAAGCGACTGTTTCATAGTACTCAAAAATGAGGAAAAAAACAATTTTAGCAGTTTTGCTCTTTGAAGAAAAAGATAGAAATAATGGTTATAATTTAATGGTCAAAATTCTAAGGGTTCATTTTCATTCTCACAGGTATGATGTCAAGGCCTCCTTGCTGGGGTGTTCTGAGGATGGCGAAGCATAAGGGAGCTTCAGGGTGCAGATGAAAGAGAAGCCGATTATTCTGTGCAAGGCATGGCCTATCGGTTCTGGGTTCTGAGTGTTCATTTGCTAACTGTCTCTCAGGAGGAGACATTACGAGAGATCACCTCTGAACAAAGACTGACGTTGGAGTGGGTGAGGCCAGGTGCATGCTCAGGAGAACAAACGGCCTTGGCAAAGCATGGTTTGCTTTATAGAAAACTGCTTCTAGATAAACACGCTTGAGTGATTTCACAGCAGCAGGCTGCCTTTATGTAAATACCGTACCCTGGGACTCAAAAAAACAAACTCAAAGGAAAACATGATTAATCAGCTTGAATTTACCCACTCCCCTCAACATTCTAAAAGGACAAATAGATCAACTCAGAGGAATGCATTCGGACCAGGACAACAAGCACAGCAGCGTTTCACGTTGTCCTCCATAAAACCCTTTGGTTTGTTTGTTCCAGTGCTGGAATGAACATTACATAGGAGAATGGTCAGACAGACAGACACACAGTCTTCTAACTGCCTTTCCTGTAAGATGGTGCCCGTTCAGCATCTGACTGAGCCACCACACAGGCTGTATCCTTTCGTTAGGTGGACATAGGCATCAAAACATGCCTGACTTAGAGACCAGCTTGCCTGCTAGTGTGCAAAGCTTGTTTGGAAAAGGAGAAGATAAAGACTCTTAGCCTGGAGTCTCATAGTGAGTGAGTCTCACACTGCAGAGGAGGAGTAAACCCAAGTGTGAAGTGTTTGCCTCAAGTGGGCAGAGCATTAGGGAGAATAATTCTTGTTCCTTCATTTGCTGCCGTTTTCTTCACTGAACGTCTAGTGCAGCCCAAGTTTGCACAAACAGCCGTTCTGAGAGTCAGGTGACAAGCCACAGGCTCCTGTGGGATAGGCAGTCAGCCCCTCACACCCAAGCTAGCAGAAGAGAGAGCCTCTGGCTCCATTTCTCAGTGGCCCACCATATTTTCTTCCATTCTTCTATAGATGGTTTTGCTTCCATGCAAAAATTCTTATTGCCAAATAGGGATGGAAAGGGTAACTTTCAGGTATTAAAGAATTTAACTGTTCTCCTAGGGGTAGTGGACCATAATGCTAATGCATCAAGGTGGCCAATGTTAACTACATCTCTCTTGAGGGTCTCTTCTACATCTTTAATAGCACCAAAGACTGTATTTAATTACAATTGTTAATGCCAAAGGTGTTTCCCACACTACTCTCATAAATAGGTATAACTGCATAAGGAAGAACTTTCAAATGGATTTCATGTGAACTTAAAACAAATCAAACCCATATTGAAAAAAAATCCTTAATAAAAATAGTTACATAAAAAAATACTTTCTCAGTAGGATTATCACACATAGTGCTGAGAAAAGTTTCAAGAGCAGCGTTTATATGTCTTGGGACTGTCAGAGACTGGGGAGATCATGCATGTGGAGTGATGCTCACAGTTAAAACGTAAGTATTCTAGCTGGCTGTTGGTCTGCTATGGGGAACCTGGTGGTCTATTTGAGAAATAGATGTAAATGAGATTTTGAAAACAATTGCAGAACAATCTTTCAGAGAATTTTAGTTACCGTTTTTAGCATGTATGATTGGAGATAATTAGCTACTTGCCCAATCCAAATAATTAGTTTCTTGAAAAAGTAGGTCTGTAGAATATACTTATACCACCTAAACAACATTATAAACATCAATGGGAATGTTTAAAACTTATATCATTGACCCACACATTCTCTCTTTATGAAGTCTAGCGATTTTCATTTTGCTGAATTCCTTCCTGAGTCCATCTCTATGTTTATAGTGAAGGAGCCTGGGGAGTCTCTACACAAATGATGACACCATGGTACCCTGGTGACTCAATTGAAAGGCCTGGAAAAGCCGTCAGATGCTAGAGGCTTCGCTGGGGCAGAACATGATTCTGCCCTGTCTGCACTCTGACATCTTTCTGTAAGCTGAATTTTGTGGCTTGGACCATTTATAATCTCCCAGAAATGTCAATTCGTCAGCCCTTTCTCCTCCTCTCCTGGATACCAGGCTCTGAATCCTTGGCAGGTAATGACATCATGTAGTTGACTCCATGCAGATAAGAAATTTGCAAGTGTTTTATCCAAATAATTTGGCTTGTCCAGTTCATTCCAGAGAAACTAAAGAAGGGGTGGAGGAAGGAAGGGGCGTTCCTTTGCCCCACCAGTGACATTTTGAATAGTTTTAATTATATAATATGATTTATAAGATATGTGCATGCATTAGTCAGCTTTCTGTTACTGTGGCAAAACACTTGACATAAACAACTTATTAAGGAAGAAAAACTTATCTGTAATTTCACTCTGTGATTCCTTGGCTCTGCCAGGTTGGGCCTGTAGCAGCTCAGTACGTCATGGTGGGAGTGTGTGACAGAGGAGGCCTGTGCATCTCGTGGTGTGTGAGAAGCAAAGAGACAGGAAGGGGCAGGATGCCAGCATCTCCTTGACGGACATGTATACAGTAATCTACATTCATCCTCAGAGTTCCTACTACCTCTCAATTTCACCACAGTCTGGGTACCAAGCCTTTGATACACGATTCCTTAGGAGCTCATTTACGATCCTATCACGGGTCTTGCTTGCTGTTGCCTGCATTGCAGGCTGCTGTGCCACCTTGTTGGCTTTCATGCAGCGCTGTCACCGCTGTGGGATTGCCAGATGCTTCCATCTATAACTGCAAAGTAAACACAAGTTTAGAGATAGTTAATTTTTTTGTTAGACACTAACTGTGCATTTTGAAATTCAACTTTAAACCCTACATTTTATGGCCATTAATATGCATAATTAATGTTCCTAGCCCCAAACAGGAAATTCTACCTCAACTTTCCTCTCCTGCCCACTCTGCCTTACACTGAAGGATTTCTTGTTAGTAACCTGATTCCTGAGTTTGCATCTTCAATGACTCAAAGGAGGGGCCAGGGAAGATGGTTCAGTGGTCAAGAGCACTAGTTGTTCTTTCAGAGGATCTGGGTTTGAGTTCTAATACCAAGAGGGCTATAACTTCAGTTCCAGGAGATCTGCCATCCTCTTCTGTCCTCTGTGAGCATTGAATACATCTCATGCACAGGCACATGTGCAGGCAAAGTACCCTTGCACACAAAATAAAACCAAAACTCAAATTAAAAAAAAATGAGGGAAAACCAACCCAACAGGTTAAAGGAGAATACACTACAGAACCACGCGCTGCTTCTTGCTTTCGTCATTCACGGAGTCCACCTGTTTCTTTGCTTCCTCTCTCAACGTCTTTGAATGCTTATTGCTAACATATATGTGTGTTTGTATATCATATAACACACATACAAGCATATATGCAGTACTTGGTATTAAGCACCGTACTGTTTATAGATTTTTTTTATGCTTTTAATTCTTCCAGGGCTCCAACAAAGGCAGCCCCTTTGTGCAGTGAGGAAATATGTCTTGGAGACCGAGAACGCTCTTAGCATCGTATGTTGTGTAGCTTTGCTCTAGGAGTAGAGTTTGGGCTCAGTCAGATGCTCTGACTTCTCTGTTATTATGATGCTTCTCAGGTCAGCCGCCTGGTGGTGAGAAGTTCAATCAAGACCCCATGGAGATCTTGTCTAGATGTCTTAGTTAGGGTCTTACTGCTCTTACCAGACACCATGACCAGGCAACTCTTATAAAGACAACATTTAATTGGGGCTGGCTTACAGGTTTAGAGGTTCAGTCCATTATCATCAAGGTAGGATCATGGCAGCATCCAGGCAGGCATGGTGCAGGCAGAGCTGAGAGTTCTATATTTCATCTGAAGACTGCTAGTGGAAGACTGGTTTCCAGGCAGCTAGGATGAGGGTCTTGAAGCCAACACCCAAGGTGACACACCTACTCCAACAAGGCCACACTTCCAAACATTGCCACTCCCTGGGCCAAGCACATACAAACCATCACACCAAGGGTTTGTTTTTCAATGCTCCTCAATTTGCACACAATGTTTCATCTCACCTAGAGTTATGATTTTGCTGACTATAGTTACACAGAAGCTGTGAACCCACCTATCCATGGCTCGGGCTTCACCATCTGTTCAAGGAGTGCTATTCTCTCATAGAGGATGCTATATGTGTTTTGTGGAAAATGGTTGCAAGTAAGGTGTGGTCCTCTCCATTTGGATGAGCTAAAGCTTTATGGAGAAAGAGACACAGATGTTCTTGTCACATTACAGCAGGTAATGGAGCTGGTCCAACACAGTGGCCTGTCAGGTCACAGAGCCATAACATGCTGTGCCCTGTACCAAGAGTAAGTGTGGCAGAGAGAGAGACCTGTGGATCATTCCTCCTAGAGAGGAGTATGATACTTGTACTACATGCAGCCAGCTGGTCCAGACTATTTGAAGAAACATCTCAGTTCAGTTTGCTGGGCAGTGGGCATGGGGGAATAAAGAGAGTGGGAGAAAACCTGCGACCCGCCAGAGTTCCTGTGCTCTGGGCAGGCGGACGTGGAAGACTGCTGCACGCTTTCCATGTGGCCCGGGTGGGTGTCTGGCTGTGGGAGGCTACAGACCCAGCCCACAGGGGTGGACAAGGGGCAGTCCTAGGTACCAGGTTCTCAGTCTTGGGCATCTCATACACCACTGGACACCTTGGAAGAGCTGAGAACAAAATGGGGGCCCTGGGGGAGGCTTGGTCATTCCCGGGGCCAGGGAGAGAGGGGACGCTGGGTGGTTCCCACACAGGCAAGAGTCTTTGGTCTGGTCCGTGGCTGGAGCACAGGAAGGCCTTCTGGTGGGAGGTTAGATGCGGCTCTTTAGAGGAAAGCTTATTTATTCCATCATTAAAGTACGGCAGGCCTTGATGAACAGAGACAGTCTATGGTTTTAGAGCTTTATTGTGGAAAGGCAGAGAGAAAGAGAGAAGTTAGAAAGAGGGAGAGAGTCCAGCTATGGCCATGTGGAGAGAGGGGGGAAGGGAAAGAGAGAAGGAGGGCTAGAGATGGGAGTAAGAAAGGTAGAAGCTTAAAGAGAGAGAGGAGGAGCCAAGCAGCCCCTTTTATAGCGGGCTGGGCTAACTTGTAGTTGCAGGGTAGCTGTGGGGAGGAACATACCTGGCTATAGTCAGGTAACTGTGGGAGTGAAGTCTAGCCAGAATGCCAGAAGCTTGGGGCTTTATCTGCATGACTGATAGTCACACACCTCTCCTGTGGGGGCTGTGGGGTGACAACTTTGACAGGAGCCAGGGGTCTAGAAGACATAATCCAACACCTTCTGTCTCATGTAGGTAGAAATCACCACCCATTCGGTCCCTGGGGTTCTAGACCTATGCTCAACTGGAAACCAGGCTGTCTGTGCACAGCCCACTGCCCACACAGTTTCCCATGACATGGGCAAAACCAACCAACCAACCCCCCCCCCAAAAAAAAAACCCCACAAAACAAAAACAAAAAACCTAAGCCAAAAAACCAACGAACAAAAACAAACAACAATCAGACAACAAACAAAGAATTCACCCCTAAAAGGATGCCAAACCATGGAGGTGACTTATTCCGCTGCACAGACAAGCTATGAAAGGGTCTACCCCACGGGCATGTTCACATCAAGGACAAGAACTGGCCAGCTTCAACCACTGTTGCCTGGACAGACTGTGCACCAGACTTTCCCTAAATTGTGTCCTTTCTTTTAGACATCATTCTGGTACTTCTTTTGTGGATAAAAGTAGGTGCCATGTATTTCTGCCAAGTCTGTTGAGCTCTCTGAAGGAAAAGGCACCGACTGGAAAAACTTTCAGAATTAGGAGTCAGCCATGCTTCTCCTTCAAGAGCTAGCAGGTGGAAGTATGATCAAAGACTCTTATCCTGTGCTAGAAGGATAATCAATTTAACTGGAAATGAAAATGCAGATTCCTTTAAAACACCCCACGGTCTTCT
>LR751888.1:23592-126390 GCA_902729485.2 Mus minutoides
AGAAGCAAAGAAAATGAGGAACAAGAAGATCTAGAGATGGACACTCCAGGCTTTGGTTACTGGAGGAGTCCCAGAGAATATCCAAGCCTACGGACTAAGAATCCTAACAGCCCAGACTCAAGAGCTGTGACATCGGACATTCACTGCCTGTGTGAGAGAGAAGCACCAGAAGATGTCACCTACTTTCTTCTGCTTGCTTTTCACTGAAGCCAAAGATGACACCTGTCAGGGCTGCTATTCTGTAAAACCCACATTGATAAGCCTTCCACCTGGTATTGTAGAGCTGGGCGGTTAATTTTTTTTAATTTAAATTTGTTTAGTTTTTACCTGTATGAATGTTTTGTCAGCATGTATGTATGTGTGCCACAGGTATACCTGGTGCCCATGGAGGTCAGAAGAGGGTGACAGATCCCCTGGGACTGGAACGAGTGTTGGGAGCCATTACGTGGATGCTGGGAATCAAACCCATGTTTTCTGCATGAGCAGCAAGTGCTCTAACCACTGATTAATCTCTCCAGCCTCACATCTTAACACTGATTGTCAGCATGGCAGGGTCTACAGTAAGCCAGGAGACGACCCCAAGCATGCCTTGAGGGAGTGTCCATGGCAGGATCTACAGTAAGCCAGGAGACAAACCCCTGAGCATGGCAGGATCTACAGTAACCCAGGAGACTAGTCCTGAACATGCCTTGAGGGAGTGTCCATGGCAGGATCTACAGTCAGTAAGCCAGGAGACGAACCCCTGAGCATGCCTTGAGGGAGTGTCTAAATTGGGTTAGTTGATAATAGCATCTCCCACCTTGAAGGTGTGTGGCTCCAGTTTACTGGCTGTGGTTCTAGGCTGCATAGAACCAAGAAGACAAACATTCATCTACTCTGCTTCCTGTGTATCATGCAGTGTGACCAGCTGCCTCCTGTCCCTGCTGCCATGACAGGCCGTGGATCTTGGCACCGGAAATCAAAATAAGCCCTTTGCCTATGTTGTTTTAGTCTTAGTCACAACCATGAGAGGCATAACTGATGTAGAGTAAAAAAAAATGGCCACTGCTTTATAAAACAGGTTTTATGCTGCACAATGCCCTTAACTGCCAGTGGGTAGGATGTTCTAGCGACATTTGAGGCAGGTGAGACTAAGGTGTAATGTTAGGAGGTTTGGGATATTGTCATTTTTGATGTGACATTTCCAACTTATATTGGGTTGATTGGTGTGTAATCTCATCCTGGCTACAAAGCATCTGTACAGGGAGGTTTGTTTTGTATTCAATTGAGCCATCATAGTTGAGGAGCAACTGAAGTCGGAGAAGGCTCTCTTCCATAGCTGAAGACACCAGCCTTACTGAGAGAAAACCAGGAGCCTGGCATGGCCAGGTCGGTGGTGCAGAAGGATATAGCATCAGTCTGGAGCATCACCTCTGAACCTTTGGTGCTCACTCTGCTGAGGATGCTCATGGTACCTGAGCCCCTCACACTGCTGCACACCCTTGTGGATGGATGCCTTTAGTAGTCACACCCTTACCTCACAGGCAGCCTGGCAGGTCTCAAATCCCCATAGTAACAATGTGTAGCTTCGACACGAGACAGCTTCCAAATAACTGGAGCGATCGGTCATCTATCATCTATCTATCTATCTATCTATCTATCTATCTATCTATCTATCTATCTATCATCTATCTACCTATCTATCATCTATCTATCTATCTATCTATCTATCTATCTATCTATCTATCTATCTATCTATCTACCTATCCATCCATCCTTATTGATATCTCATCTGTCTGTCTGACTGTCTATCATTCGTCTGTCTATCTATCTATCTATCTATCTATCTATCTATCTATCTATCTATCTATCATCTATCTATCTATCTATCTATCTATCTATCTATCTATCTATCCTTATTGATATCTCATCTGTCTGTCTGACTGTCTATCATCTATCTATCTATCTATCTATCTATCTATCTATCTATCTATCTATCATTTATCTACCTATTTATCATCTATCTATCTATCTATCTATCTATCTATCTATCTATCTATCTATCTATCCATCCATCCTTATTGATATCTCATCTGTCTGTCTGACTGTCTATCATTCGTCTGTCTATCTATCTATCTATCTATCTATCTATCTATCTATCTATCTATCATCTATCTATCTATCTATCTATCTATCTATCTATCTATCTATCCTTATTGATATCTCATCTGTCTGTCTGACTGTCTATCATCTATCTATCTATCTATCTATCTATCTATCTATCTATCTATCTATCATCTATCTATCTATCATCTATCTATCTATCTATCTATCTATCTATCTATCTATCTATTATCTCTCTGTCTGTCTGTCTGTCTGTCTATCTATCATCTATCTATCTATCTATTATCTATCTATCTATCTATCTATCTATCTATCTATCTATTATCTATCTATCTATCTATCTATCTATCTATCTATCTATCATCTATCTATCATCTATCTATCATCTATCTATCTATCTATCTATCTATCTATCTATCTATCTATCTATCATCCTTATTGATATCTCATCTGTCTGTCTGACTGTCTATCATCCGTCTATCTATCTATCTATCTATCTATCTATCTATCTATCTATCTATCATCTATCTACCTATTATCTATCTATCTAGCTATCTATCTATTATCTATCTATCTATCTATCTATCTACCTATCTATCATCTATCTATTATCTATCTATCTATCTATCTATCATCAATCATCTATTATCTATCTATCTATCTATCTATCTATCTATCTATCTATCTATCCATCCTTATTGATATCTCATCTGTCTGTCTGACTGTCTATCATTCGTCTATCTATCTATCTATCTATCTATCTATCTATCTATCTATCTCATAGCATGTATGTTTTATGATCCACTATGAAGTAGTGATTTCCTAATCTGGTGTCTTCTCAGTGTTTTGGCCTTGGGTGATATAGGCATTGTCAGCTATACAGTTTGGAATTTGGAAGCTTCAGGATTCAGTGTTGGTAGTAATATTAATTGCTTGTCTAATTCAGACAAAATGAATTTAGTTTTTCTTGTCAGCTTAACTTTACAGAAACAGCTTACATATTTCTGGTGGGTCCATATGACTTCTCAGGGCAGTAAAGGACCATCTTTAAGGCAGATAACATTGTATGTGGGAACAAGCCGGCTCCTCACATCCTTTCCATTTTATATTCACTAGCTAGTTGAGGATGTATAAAATAGAGATAAAAGAGTTTAATAGAACAGTAATAATTGGGAGGAGCTCAGCTAAGTTGGTTCATCAAGCTACCTCCCTGCATCCTTGTGTCCTGGGTACCAGGGGGCCCTTCTCACATGGAGCTTTATGACCAGCTTCTGGGAATTGCAGAAAATCTTCAAGCACTTCATGGGAGAATGGAAGGGAGAGTATTCTCAGATTCCTTTACTGTGGTATTGTCATTGTACGAGGGTCTTACATGTGGGTGGTGTGATATATCCAGAACCCAGAACCTATATAAACAAGGACCAGGAGTTAGACCCCCAGAGCCCAGGCAACAAGGCTAGGTATGCATGGTGATGACTGTCTGGGATCCCAGCGTAGGGAAGGTGATGGCAGTAGGATCCCAGGGGCTGCTGGCCAGGCAGCCTAGCCCAACCAGTGAGCTCCAGTCAGTGAGAGACCTTGTCTCCAGACAGAAGGTCCACCTCTGGCCTCTCCACACACACACACATGCACACACACGTGCACACACGTAAGAACCTATGGAAGATTACAAAAATAATATTTAATATAAAACCAGAGTGCGAATCCATCCAAGAAACTAAGAGACATTGACCTCAAGTCTGGGAGTAATGGCGTGGGTGTGGCTCTCCGTGTTACTTGGAAAACATATCTCCTTTGATTTCAAACTATCCAAACTCAAAACAAATAAATGACAGCCTAAAGTATTCCCCACAGTGCTAACCAACTTTGACATAAACATACACATGTGTAGGGTTGTGGGTCCCGAGTCAGCTCCACCCCAGGGCACAGCAGCGCGAGGAGCAGGTAGCACCGAGTCAGCTCCACCACAGGGCACAGCAGCGCGAGGAGGCAGGTAGCAGGAAGGTGGCTGTGCTTACTCCACACCAGGAGAGTGTGGGCCACAGGGAAGCCCTGGGACACTGCTCTGGGGTGAGAAGGCACAGTCTGAGGCACAGGACAGCTGGAGCTGGTTTGGGGGTCCCCAGGCCTGTGAAGAGGCTGGGGCTGAGAGGTTCCCAGGCTCTTGGACACCCAGGTGCTGCTGGAAGTCAAAGAAGAGCTCAGAATAGAATCCTGGTTGGGAGCAGGAAGGAGGATGTTGTAGACCTGGCCCAGGGCTGGAGGGGTGGGGGTGGGGGGAAGGGAGGCTCCAGCTGGTCCTACCATTGTCCTTGGCTTGTCTGGCGGGAGGCTTGGGTTTGGGCTCGGTGGCAGTTGTGGTTGGGAGTGCAGAGAGGCCTTCTGTGGGAGATTAGGTAGCTCTGTAGGTGAAGGCTTTCTCCACCGCATCCCAAGGATCCCGATGGAAAGAGACAGTCTATGGTTTTAAGGCATTTATTGATATGGCGGAAAGTGAATGTGTAAAACCATACCCCACTTCTCAGGGTGGGCCTAAGATTAAATACCTTTTGCAGGGAGGAATTTCTGGGAAGGAAAGGTTACTGGCTAAGCTCTACCAGACTTAAAATGGAGATCTCTGTCTTGAGCCTACGTGACCTGTGGTCACAACTCTTTTCCTGTTGCCTTGGTCTGAGATGTCAGAGCTATATGAGGAGAGGCTTAGGATGTTGCCCTCATATGACTGATGGCCACAAATCTATGGGGGTGGGGGTGCAGCTAGTGATAGGGGCCTGGTGCCTGGGAGCAGACAAAGTCCCTTCAGGTTCTCTGGGGCTTCTAGCCTTAGCTCAACTGGGAACCAGGCTACCTTTCATGGTCCCATACTCATGAGGTGGGAAGATGCAGGAAAGAGGAGAAAAGGGGGAGGGGTGAGAGGATTGATGTGTGTGAAGGCCTCAGGAGGGCAGTGAGCAAGGAGCCGCTGAGCTCCACTCTAGCCCTGCACTGTGAGCTGAGACTGGAGTTCTGTTTCATTTTCTCATCTGAGCTCCCTCTGTCTCCCATGCTGGGCAAATTAAATGGCCTTAAAGGAACAACAGATTCTGTCTGTGAAAATAATTAAAACCACTGCTCTTTACTTAGAGTCTAGGAAACACCCACCTTCTGTTAATTTTCACAGGAATCAAATCTGAGGTTATTCTAGAAGCTAGATGCTGTAATTTCAAGTAAGTACTTCTCAGTTTTTAGATTGGAGTTATTAGCCTCCTCCTCCTCCTCCTCTTCCTTTTCCTCCTCTTCCTTCTCTTCCTCTTCCTCCTTCTCCTCCTTCTCCTTCTCCTCCCTCTTCTTCCTCCTTCTCCTCTTCTTCATCCTCTTCCCTATTCTCCTTCTCTTCCTCCTTCACCACCACCATCACCACCACCATCATCATCATTTTGAGACAGGGTTTCACGTAGCCCATGCTGGTTTTAAAGTCACTGTGAAGCCAAGGTGGGCCTTGAACTTTTAGTCCTCCTACCTTAGCTATGATTTTGTATTAGGCACCCAGCTTGACATATACAGGCTTAAAAAAAAGTCAATATAACATTTTGATTCATTTTGGGGGGAAATTAATATGTTTATGCAATGTATTTTGATCATATTTATCTTCTACTTCTCCCCAAGATCCTCAGATCCACCCCTCTTCTCAGTCCCTCTCAACCTCCTGTCCTTTGGGAGGCTGAGACTGATCTGTGCTGCTCACCCACTGGCCTGTGACTCACCCATGGGGACCACAACCTGGGTTTTCCTTGAAAGGTTTTCCCTCTTCTGGGACTCAGATTTTCCTGCACACATATGGTTTCCTCTTTGTATTGGAGTCAATACAAAATAAGGGTGAAAAAAAAAAGAGCTGTTCCCAGGGACGCACTTTGCAGATCTTACCATCTCCGATTTAGTAAAGAATTCTGAAGTGTCACTCAGTATTCCACCTACCTCTGGAATGAGGAAGATCAGAAGGTTGGGAAACTCGACATGACTTTGACGTGTTAAACACTGAACAGTGCTGCGCTGGATGAAAAGTTCTTTGGAAGAAGACCCTGAGAACAGCTATTTTTGCAGGTGTTTGGGAGCAAAATCTCTGCACCCTGTGATTCCAGATCTGGGGTGACTGCCACTAGGGAAAACACTGTCAGTTTCTTTTACTTTCATTTATTTTTTTATTTTATATGGAGGAAACCCAGGCGTGCCAGAAGCACATAGTGATTGATCAAGTGTCTGCGTTAGCCATTAGGATGGCAAAATTGATTTGGACTTTGTAGACTCATTTGTTAAAAAGCTTGGAAATATGTCACACTGGTAATTAAAGCAAAGGTGATTACATTTGCTTCCTCGACTAAGAAGGAAGACAGTAAGTAGTACCTGCTAATTGAAGTCAGGCTGACTCCCAACTCGTATGTGCCCCTTAGCTTGATTAGATCAAGGAGACTGGGCACAGGGCTGTTGCAGTTTGATGAGGAACTCGGGATTGTCACGAGGCTAAGGGAAGGGGAGTATGGAGCTACACAATTATTCTACAATGAAATACAGAAAAGTTGTAGGTTTAAAGGAGGAAAAATGTGTTTTTTTCCAGGAGTCCAAGAAAGCCAGGCAGACAGATCTATATTAGCAGGCTTCCCTGGGGTCGGAAAGGAGACTAGCATTTGGCTGAGAGCCAAATTACATATCTTTGTTTCACCAGATGACAACTGAGGTCAAGTTTGGAGTCATCTAAAGTCCGATCCAGACCTTCTCTGAAGCCCTGCCAGCCGACGAGATGTCCCTGGGCCTCTGAGGAAAATGCTGACTGTCCCAGGCTCCAGGAGTTTGTTACTAAATGTGCTCACATTAAAGCTGGGAGCCAACGCTGAAGGAGCGTGCAAGAGTTCACTTAGAAATTCTCTCGGGTGTTTCTTTAGAAACTCACTTGCACCCTGTCGTCTTCCCCCATTATTTAGGACGAGCCACTAGAAAATTTGAAGTTAACCAACTTGTACTTTGTACCACGGAATCTTTGAAAAACCGAATTAAATAGAAAATGTGACCTTTTAGAAATAATAATAATAAAAAAACCCAAATACTGTTTGCCATTACAGATTTTTAAAAAAACCACTTGATTCTCCCTACCTCCCAAATTCATTGTATTATCTCCTTGCTGTGTTAGAATAAGTAGCCAGGATGATCATAAATGTTTTATGTCTGGGTGTCTGGGTGCTAATGGATAGAGATTGAATAGGATGTTCTTATTGACAAAAGCCATGATTTGGCAAATGACACAATATGTAAATAAGAATTCATAACAGAATAATTACATCAATCAATAATCAATCAGTAACCTTCATTACCATTCCATCTAAGAAATTCTTGCAGGGACCACAGAGCTAAGGGGTCATTTTGGGAGCGTTACCAAACAGACAACATCTTTACTCCTGCTTGTGAATTCGGTTCCAATTAGGATGTAAATGGGTTTTTCCTGATGAATGGTTAATGTTAGGGAGCTAAGACACCTTGGAAATAACTTCTCAGACGCAATGAGGGCTTTTTATATGCAATTTGCTGTCGGCAGTCCTTAGCATGCTATCTGAACTTCTTTTTGATTCTACGACATTGAGTCTGTCATTAGCATCTCTCAGGATGGAAATAGCACGCAAAAGGCGTCCTTTGAGGCTGTTAATCCAGCAGCTCTAGATTTAGCCTCAGAATCTTAACTCAGTGGGCCATGGTGCCCACCAGTATGCCTTCTCCAAGAAAGGGGATCCCAGAAAGCATCATGTGCTACAGCTAGGATGATGGAGTTTTTGAAATTGAGATCATCGTCCTCACACTCTGCTTGCTGTTGTTATTCTAAATACTCAATGAGAGTAATACGAATCTGGGCTAGCAAGACAGTTCAGTAGCTAAAGTGCGCACGAGGCAGGCCTGGCAACCAGAACCCACACAGAACGGAAAGCAGTTGACCTCTGACCCCCACACGTGCCACGCCATGCGCATGCTCCTTCGACATTGTGTGCTTTCATGGAAGAACAATAAATCCATTTCTAAAGAATACTATGAATTAGTATACATGGGTTAGTCTTGCTTTTTTCCCCAAGCTCGAGACACTGTGAAAGTTTCACCTGTTTTTTCATCAGTTTTCTCACCGAAAGCTTGAAAGAGGCTGCCCTTGTCTTCAGTGTGTGAATAGGACGGTTGAGGTGATGTCAGAGACACTGGTTGCGGTTATCTCCTAGAATATGGGGTGAATGACCAAGGTCCTCTGAGTGACTGTTATACTACCACTGTTAGGTACCCAGCTCTTCTTTCTGATTACTTATCCCAATTAGCCGTCTTCAGAATCATCTTCTTGACTTTCTCTCAAAAGCTTCACATGAGAAAATTGCTTGTCCCCCACACATCAGGCAAAAATCAGTTTTGGCTTAACATGTTAATTCAGCTGACACGTGATTATTAAATGTGCGCTATGCCAAAATGGAAAAAAAATTCTACATCAGATGTTTTTAATAAAAAATTTAAAATGTTCCAACTCTCAAGAAATTGTAGTTTAGTTGGGCCAATAAATTCAACACACAACTGTAAGCAACGGACTTTGAGACAAGTTCTTACAAGAAGTCTGGGACCATGAAGAAATTCTTAACTTACTTCCAGATGAGAATTAGGGACTCGGAAGTGGGAAATCTGGGTCATTAAAATGGGTCTTTTAAATTGAGTTTTGTGCGAAAAATAAGTTGTATGTGGGTGTTCCCAAGGTGTAAAGTTTTGCCAAGTTTTCTCCTTAAAGCAGGTGGGTCTTGGAGAAAATCTCCTTAGACGTGAGAGAGCCAGCACACTCAGAATGACCCATGGAGTCCTCAGTCCACGTCTGGGAGTGCACACTCATGTACCTTTGTTCTTTGATCCACAAAATGAGGATGATATCACCAAGATCCTTGCTAAGCAGGAATGAGCTTTCTATAGGGTGACCCTGAAAACTGAAGTGAATTCTCTTGGGACCAGCCATCATAGCAATACTTGAGACCAATTATATCTTAGCTACCAAGTTATCATTTGACAGGGATGGTGAATTCTAACCAGATTTGTGCATTTCAGAAGCATGGATGTTAGGGAAGGGATAACTATACATTTCAGAAATTGGAGGGAAGACACTGGGAGCTGCACAAGGCAGTAATGATCAGTCAGCTCACTCCGCTGGCTCTGTTCCATATTTCAATAACCAAATAGATCTGCAATCCTTGAGATTTGATAGGACAATACCTAGTAACCTGGTATGAACAAGACTCAATGCTTACAGTTAACCAATCAGATTTATTTATCACTAAATTCTCAATATACAAGATGCCAATACAATAATTTCAGAACCAATTGATAATGATAAAAGCTGCCCACCTAGATTAGATAAATCATTCCAATATTCTAACTTTTATGATATCATAACAACCTTTGGGTGGTCATAGCCACACTGATTCATGTCTGCCACCATCTTCCTTTCTCTCCACTACCCCAACATGCTTCCTGTCTCTGCAACTCTTAGCTCTGCCTCCTCTTTCCCTGTCCAATCACAAGCCTCCTCTGTACTAATGTAATTGGACAGGGAAAATCCTGTGACACAGCCCCTTCCTCATTATCCCCTTGTGCTGCCTAACTTTATGTCAACTTGACAGAAGCTAGAGTAACTGGAAAGGAGGGAGCCTTAATTGCGAAAATGCCTCAATAATATCTGACCTTAGGCAAGCCTACAGGGTATTTTCTTAATCAATGATTGATGGGGAAGGAACCAGCCTGCTGTGGAAGGTGGTTCTGGGTTCTATAAGAAAGCAGGCTGAGCAAGCAAGCAATGGAGAGCAAGCCAGTAAGCAGCACCCCTCCATGGTTTCTGCTTCAGCTCCTGCCTTCAAGTTCCTGCCCTGTTTGAGTTCCTGACTTCCTTTAAATATGATATGGAATTGTAAGCTGAATAAAATCCTTTCCACCCCAAATTGCTTTTTGGTCATAGTGTTTTATCTCAGCAAATAGAAACTCTAACTAGGACACCCCTTGCTTTCTGGCTACTGTGACACCTTCATGGATGTAGTATCTACAGTCACTTTGCTTCCTTCACTTGGGTAGAACATCATGGTAGTGACCCAATACAGTTCACTTCATGGTGCACCCAAAGCAAAGGAAAAATGCGGCACGCCTCCCTCAACCAGAAGAAAGTCATGCAACCACCGGGATCTTCTCAATTAGCTTTATTCTGGAGCACCTTGATAGTAGATTCCCAGAACCCTGGACAGCAGCAGAGCTGCTGCTTATATACTCTCCCAGGGAAGGGGGGGAGGGTGTCGTAGTGGTTGCGGATTGGTGCACCAAGCTACACCTCATTAGCATATGGCCCGTTCATTGGTGCCACAAGTCGTGCCTCATTTGCATATTGCCTGTTCAGGAAGGGCTATCATTTGAGAGCCTGAAGAAAGAGCCGGAGTTTCCTGGAGCCTGGGGCTTCCTGGAGCCGGGGTTTCCGGAGCAATCGTGGCTTCCTACAGAAAAATGGTTGGAAAAAGCCAGAGAGAGTAACTGCACCCCTAAGGACCTACACCCAGTGACTTCTTTTCTTAAGCAAGAATTTCCTTCTGGAAGTTCCTAGGACCTCCTCAGATAGCATCATCATTGGGTGATAACAATCAAAACATGAGCCTATGGAGCCTGCTCATCCTCAAACCATGACATCCCCTATTTTGTGGCAGTCATGGAAAGCTGACTGGCTTTCCCTGACAGCTATCCATCACTCTGGTTGCTTGGCCCAGACAGTCTCATTAACCCAGGTGGAGATACAGCTCTCTTTTTTCCAATCTCATTGTATTCTTAACATTTGTTGTTATATTTTCAACATTTGTTGCTGTGATTGTCATAGTAAAGAGCCACTTCAAAATTGCTTCTAAATATAGTCAGGTGCATGCTAATTGATTTCCCCCCCCATCATTCTATTGAATTTTTCACAGCAAGAGCAGCAGCTGGAGCCAGTTTATTAACCAATTAGGGCTAGTTGGCTTTGGAGATATTTGACTAAGAACAAGAAGGGGAACCTAGCCTGGGGTGAAAGAACATAAGAGGTTTTCCTGGCATGGAGGTGTCTGACTTACCCAGTTGATCATAGATTGCTTTCTCTGCAAAGTTTCTGGCTCAGATATAGAATCAAAATCAAAATCTTCTTGAAAGATGCTTCTGAGTATAAAAATATATTGTTTGGTATTTGATTTTCAGTGGGAAATATTGGTATATTACAATAGTGTCATTGCATATTTCAGACTCCCCATGTTTTAAGTAGCAGCCACTCAGAGTCATTTAAGCCAAGAAAAGAAAGCGTTGGCTTATTTTGCTATCCTTTTAAGGTAGATTCTGGCCACAGACATGGCAGAGATTCAAGTAGGGTTTGGCTCTATTGCTGTCTTTTAAGCTTGCTCTATCAGCTGTCTACTCAGAGGTGCTAAGTCTTCTGAAATGTTACCTGTACATACATTGTTGGTATCCTTGTGAAAACCTGGTTTCTATGTAAGCTCCTTTTTACGTGTGTCATGTTGGTAACCCCACTCCCTGCTGCAGAGTGTCATCCTTTAGGCTGAACAGACTCCATCTTCCTAAGTCCAGCTGTGCCTGCTTGCAGAAGATCCTCACAGCTGGCCTTGTTGACTGTGGGTGTTCCCTCATAGGGCAGTGTGAGAGGTTCATTGGGTCCTTGTGTGTGGATCCAGCCAGTTTTTCCATTAAGTTTCATACAATTCTGTCCTTACTGTACATGGGAGTGTTAGAATTTATAGACGGGTAGACAAGGGGAAGAGAGGCTCCATTTACACAGCCATGGGACCCATCATCTACACTGGGCCTAGGCCTTCCAGTGTGGCTACTTGGCAGGCACTCATACTATTTTAAGCAGCCTCTCACTAGGTTCTGTAAGGTGATTGGCTTCCCAGTACAACCTTTGGTAGAGTCTTTCTTGGAAGAGGAAATAGTTCTTATCAGACACTTCCCCTAAGATCAAATTCCCCTCACAGACATATCTCTTATCCAGCCTGCATCCTGGCATAACCTGGCACCATAGAGATGCTGCACCAGGGACCCAGCCTCCACTCAAGGCTGAATGTTGGTTAGTCAGTGTGGACTGCCCTTGTGTACAGGGGCTGCATTCACGCTGCAGAGACTGTGTAAGTGGGAATCACCTGCACAGCGGCTCACTTCCAGACTGAACAAGGATCAGTCTGCACAACCTTTGCTAACACTGGAAGAGTTGCATGGTGGGAGTTATAGGCAGGGTCACTGCACACAATCTGCCTTCCCCTGTGGAGATGAGAACTCCTTCAGAACTGAGGCCCTTCAAGCTGCTGGTGCTTCTGGTTCTCTAACTGCCTGGCCTGCTGTAGTTCTTCCATTTTCCCTAAACATCAGGAATTTGTTTTCTCTGTTTTGGAGATTGAGACCCAAGATCATTATCAGTGTGGTTGGCTCCTCTAGAGTATTCTTTCTCTAGTCTCTACATGGCTGCCCTCTTAATGTGTGACCACGTGGTCTTTCTTTAGGGTGAGGGTGGGGTGTACACTGAATCTCTTTTTACTCTTTTTAGAAAGCTACTAATTCTATTGGTTTAGGCTCCATCCTTCTGTCCTCTTTTAACATTAAGACTTCTTGAAAACTGTCCCCAGATATTCTTACATTGAAGACAAGGGCTTTAATGTACAGATTTGGGGTGGGAGACTAAAGTCAGCCCATAGCATGTAAGGTGTTCTTTTTCTAGGTGGCATATAAACTGTGATCACCTTGATCTAACGAAGAAATTCTGGGATGAAGCACGGGTACCATTTGCTGATGATCTAGAAAAATGAACAATGCAGTTTGGGTTGGCTGTGTATGGATACCTGGCTGTTAGTACAGACAGCTCTGAAAGAAGCCAACAACTCTATTAAGGGTCCTCTCTAAAACCAGCACTGATCATAATAGCAAAAGCTCTCAGTTTGAAATTTTTGAGTTTTTATATGTTCTAGACATTAACCCTCTGTCAAATATAAAGCTGGTGTCTTAGCTACTGCTCTATCACTGTGAAGAGATACCACAGTTGAGACGGCTTGTGGAAGAAAAGATTTAAGTGGAGGTTTGTGTGCTGTTTCAGAGGGTTAGCCCTTGGTCATAACTGCGGGCACCTGGAGGCAGGGAGGCAGACATGGTGCTGAGCAGTAGCTGAGAAATCACATCATCTTCTGAGGAACAAAGCAGAGATCAAACTAGACTGGTCTTCAAAAAGTCAAATCCCACCCCCAGTTACATACTTCCTCCAATGTGGCCGCACCTCTTAACCCCCCTTAAACAGTCTATCAACTGGGAACCTGAAATGGAAACTTCTAGTTTCTTTGGGAAGTTAGTTATGTCAAATGATGTTTTGCTGGGGCACACAGGTGAACGGATGTCTTGCTGAAGCAGACACATGAAATAATGTTGTCCTGAAGCACGCACAGGTGAGAGGGTGCTTTGATACAGCAAACATGTGAAGGGAGTCTTGATGAAGGAGTATAAATATGACCCACAGAGCACTGAGCTTTGCTTTGGTTTGCTCTGCCTCCATATTTTTCCGCTAATGACTCGAGTGTATTGGTTTGCCTTACATTGTGTTGTTGAGCTCAACTTGTGGTAATGCTGCCATTGAGAGAAACTTGCCGAAGAACTGCCCGTGAGGCACCGGTGGCAGCTTGCCACTTCTGTGGCCTTGCCTCAGGCCAGTCAGTGTTCCTGCCTGGTGTCTGCCTGTCACAAGGACTGGTCTGCAGCTGCTGAGTTTTATTTGGTGTTTGCTACAGGACTGAAAGAAGATCAAGCTCACCCCCCAAAGAACTATTGCTGAACAAGTGCACTTCTCCCATATCCTAACAACTTTTCTCTTCCACTACCTCTGCTGGGTGTTGGGGGAGAGGAGAGGCTGAACTCTTATTAGGTTAAACCCTTATTTTTGCTCTACCTTGCTATTCTTTGCTAAAAATTGCAAAAAGATTTATGCCTACAGGAACCAAATAGTGAAATAGAAAAGCTGCTGAGTTGGGGCTTCTGATCCCCCTTTGTAAACAGCCTCTTCACTTGTGTGATGGTGGCCTTTGCTGTGCAGAAGCTTGTAGTTACATGAAGTCCTGTTGGTCTTAATGCTTGTGCTATCAGGGTGATATTCAGAACATCCCATTTCGGCGGGTTTAAGTATATTCCCTCCTTTCTCTTCTTCCAGATTCAGAATATCAGGCTTTCACCTAGGTCCTTAGTCCACTCATAGCTGAGTTTTATGTAGGATGAGAGATGAGGATCAAGTCTTTCTTCCTATACATCAGTGGTTCTTGACCTATGAGTCACAACCATTGGAAAACACATATTTTAATATCCTTAGGAACTGAGACACCACTCAGCAGCAAAAAGACAGTCATGAAGTAGCAAAGGAAATATTACGTTATGGTTGGGGTTCCTAAGACCATCGGGAGTATGTGTTTTCCAATGGTTGTGACCTACAGATTGAGACCACTGCTCTACAGGAAGCTATCTGGCTTGATCAGCAATATGTATCAAGATGGTGTCTTCTCTCCAGTGGGCATTGTTGGCTTCTTTGTCAAAAATCAGGTGGGTTTAAATGTAGGCCCCTGATTCTAGTCTGTCACTCAATTCATCTGTGTTTATGACAGTACAATGAAGTTTTCATTGCTATAGCTTTGTAGAATAACTTGAAACCTGAAATGGTGATACTTCAGCAGTGGTTTTATTATCTGGGATTGTTCCGACTATCCTGATCTCTGTCTGTGTTTCAGTATGAAGCTGAAGATTATTTTCCAATTTCTGTGCAGAGTTGCATTGTAATTTTGATAGGGCTTTCTTTGAACCCGTGGGTTGCTTTTTGTAAAATGGCCATTTTCACAATGTTAACCCTAACCACCCATGAGTATGAGAGGTCTTTTCATTTTCTTTTTGCAGTGTCTTAAAGTTTTCATTGTAGACATCTTTCACTTTCTTGAATACATTTATTCAAATATATATGTTTGAGGCTATTGCAAACAGGATTGCTTTCCTAATTCCTCTTTTGATGTAGGAAGGCTGCTGAGTTTTGCATGTTAATTTTGTGTCCTACTACTTTGCTGAGTGTGTTTGTCGGTTGTAGGAGTTTTCTGATAGAGCATTTAGGGTCTTTTTTCATGCATAGAATCATATCACCTGCCAATAAGGGTATTTGAATTTCTTCCTTTCATACTTGTGCCCTCTTGATCTCTTTCCCTTGTCTCACTGGATGGATCATGATATAGCTCAGAGGTAGAGAGTGTGCCTAGCCTGTGTGAGGACCCAGGTGCAATCTCCACCAGCAATAATAAATAAAATTAAGTAAGTTGGACGATAGTATGTAATGTAATTATATGTACTCATGACTCAGTTTATTTATAATTAATAGACACGTAGTATTAAAGGAGCAAAATATAAACCTCTGAGGAGCCTTATCAATAGCACCTAGTCACCAGCACCAATCGCAGGACCTTGCTTTTGCTATATGCACTTGATAGTAATTAACTCTGTTTTCTGTACCATGGCGCTGAGGCCTTTGATAAGGCCTCTGCCTCCTGTTGAGCAGAGCAGAGCAGAGCAGAGCAGAGCACAGGCCTCTCGGGCTCCTGGTTCAGGACTCACTAGTTTGGGAGAGGATCAGCAGTCACTTGACTGTGGCAGTCCCTCTCTACTTGATCACACTCTGCAAGACTGCTGGTAAATACAGAGACATTGGCCTAATGCTCCAGGGATGGGAACACAGAGTTTTAAATATCATTTATGGAAAGTTTTCCTCTTCAAACAGGAAAATACTCCATCTTATGATTTTGATGTTGGTAATCATAGTGACAGCAAAATGTAGAAATTATTTCCACTTAGTGTGGTTTGGACTGTGCATGTAATCTGTCAGTAAGCAGAAGACATGTTCCTGACAGAGATGGGGAAACTGCAAAGAATCAGTTACATCCATTTGTCATCAATTTTAGAAAATGTTATTTTTAATCTTAACAAAATAACTAAGTTTATTTATAACAAAAGTTATTGATATGCTTTCTAATCCTACAAATCACCTCATTTTCTTTATGGGAATGCTGTCCTATTATTACTATATGAATAATTAAAATTTAGCTAAGCATTTGCTAAGCATGCATTAATGTGATTATTCTGAAGAAATTCCCAAGGAAGAGCTGAAAAGGAAAGTGAAGAAAGTCCCACAGGTGAAGCATTGGATGCCGAGGTCTGAGCCAGGGGACCCCACTAAGGGGCACTCGCCAGGGGACCCCACTAAGGAGCACTCGGAGGGTGGGGCTTGATTATTCTCTAGTGGGAGAGAAGATAGTGGGGCAAGAATATTCTGCAGGAATAAGACCCCTATCCTTGTATGGATGAGTTATTGATAATTTACACTCCAGATTTTAATCAGTTGTAAGGTGTTTTTCCAGATGTAAAGTTGTAAAACTTAGTGGCACAACATAATGCATGTGTTCATTTAACCCCTGTGGAGTGTGTATTTTGCAGGAGAGACTGTGAGCATTGGTAATGCACCCATGGCGGGGGTGTGGGAGGGAGGGGGTATGGGGAGTAAGCATGTTCATTGGCCTGGAATAATTTATGGTCTTGCAGAAACTGTAGCATCCATGTCAATGGGCTGAAAGCTTCCAGTTGGATGACCAGTTTAAAATTACCAGCCCCTACCTGCTTAAATATAGAAGGATTTAATCTGTCAGGACTGACTGACATTTGGGGTGTTGAAGAACAGCATTTTTTTGCCCTATCAGGGACTGTGAGGTACTCTCTGTAGACATGGCTTCTAAAGTTCAGAAAGTTATGAAGAGGCTCACATGGACTGCATCACGTGAGTGAGGAGACATGTTCTGTCACATTTGGGGCGGCTGTGTAATGTGGATTTTGACAAGAGCCTCTGGGCATGCTTGTGAGGAATTTCCTAGAGCAGCTTAATTGAGGTAGGAAGAGTTTCCTAACTTTGGGCAGTGCCGTTCCATCAGAAACACACAGTTACTTTGGAAGCAGGGAATGAGCCTTCACCGTGAGTGGAACGTCCCCCACCTCTAGGTCTGTGAGGAACAGTCTAGTTCTTCATAAGCCCCTCCCTTGTGGGTGTTGCTCTAGCGCTGTGCCCAGAGGCAGATGGGCACACATCCTTAGTTTGCCTCTGATGTTGCCCTTGGCGAGATGCCAATGCTTTTTTTTTTTTTTTCATTCATCCTCACTCCTGGCCTAAGGAGGTATAGTTTGGCAAGCTGTTCACCCTGTGTTTCTCCACCCATAATGGTTGGGTGGTGACGGTGTCTATCTGAGACTTTCTACAGAGTTATGATGTCCACTGCTGGACTTTCTCAATCCTTACTTGCAGGCTAAGTTTAATTTGTCTTCTGACAGCAATGTGTCCTGTGTTGGAAGAGTGAGTCTGCTCTGTTCTGGGCCCTTCCCCAACACAAGGCTTCTTCCCCGGCTCAGGTGTCTAAACGCTTGTTTGTAATGGAAGCCTGGTCTTAGCTTGGCCTTCTCTGGGATTCTTTCTTCATCTTCTCTCTGAGCCAGTTCATAAGGAAGGTCATTGTCATCATGTGTCTTCTCACCCCGCCCTCCCGTGCCCCACCCCTACTGCTCACTGTATACTGACTGAGGGTCTGTTCTCCATTGGGACGAGTTCCTGGCCTTGACCTGTTTGTGATACTTGACCCATTTGCCTGCCTTTCAGCCAATTCTTTGTAAAGAGGAATTTGGGGAGGATCCTCAACTCACTGGAGTCCTTCATTTATTTATTTTACTTATTTTTTGAGATAGGGTAGTGTCTTTATGAAACCCAGGCTAGTTTGGAATGCATTGTGTAGACCAAGTTGACTGAGAATTTGTGAGCCTCCTGCCTTAGCCTCCCGTGACAGGGATTATAGGTGTGTGCCTTCTGCCCGCTTTAATACTCCATTTATAATGGTACCATTGCTGGTATAGGAGCTGCTTAGCCCATCTAGGCTACAACTATAAAGTACCTTAGACTAAGCTATTCATAGAAAATATAAAGTTATTTTTTTCTTTTCTAGAGACTGTGACATCCGAGATACAGATACTGGGTCACCTAGTTCTGGCTGAAGGGCACTTCTCACAGATAGCCATCCTCTCATTGGAGCCTCACACAGAGATGGGCTGGGTTGCGGGTGGTGGGTGGGGCCTGAGTTGTCTAAGAAAGTAGTCTGAACAAACTGTGAGAAACAAGCCAATAAGCAGTATCCTTCCATGCCTTTGCTCCAGTTCCTGCTTCCAGGTTCCTGCTCTAGATTCCTTCCACGATGGACGTCTGAAATGTAAGGTGAAATAAACCCTTTCTCCCCAAGTTGCTTTTGGCCTTGGTGTTTCGTCATAGCAACAGAAACCCCAGCACTTGTGGCTCCCAGTCCTAAGGGTCTTACTCTCAGAGCTTAATCCTTTCCCAAAGATTCCCACTTCCCAGTAGCATTGCTTTGAGGGTAAAATTTTCAACACGGGAGATTATAGTTTGCATAAATATACAGACCTGAGTGGTGGATTGGTAGACATACAAGCTATGCAGAATACTAGCCCTGAGTGTGAACGTTCATACCACAAAGCTGGGAGTTGTCTTAGAAAACAACTATGTAAATTAATAGGAGAGAAGGTGGCTAATGAAAATGCCAAGCATGGATTGGGAGAAGCCGAAATACCTTTTAATAGTAAGGCTCTCCAGTCCAGGGCAGGAACCCAGAGAACAGAGAAACTGGGCTTCCGCGCAGATGCAGGCTCTGCTTCACCGACCCAAGGGGCATCTTAGTGGTTCCCAGAAGAATGATTCAGTCTTTTAGGGGAAACCCACGGATCTTGGAGCTGCCCCTTGTTCTGATGCCGCTTAGAATTCTGGGAGAAGACCGCCCTCCTCCCCTCCCCAACTCCCTTTGCTGTCTGTCCAGCAGATTGGCTCCCTGGGAACTGGTCCTGCTCCTTTGGGGGCTCTTCAGCCTTTTGTAATTCTGGTAATTATAGATGGAAGGAGGATGCTGCAGCCTTAGACTTTTTGTTCTCCGCTTCCTTAAATAGCCTTGGGAGCAAAATCTCTCTTGAAGAAGAGAAGAGAATGTTAATTACAGTTTAAAAATGCAAACCCAATTTACTTTGCTTCCCGCAACATGGCTTTAACGCTTTGGCTCTCAACAGTGGCCCATGGCCTCCTCTTAAGTATTGCCCTGCTTGTAACTTCAACCCTAATGTATCAATCCAGTTGTATTTGATCTGTTAGTTCATTCAGCTTGAAACAAACATTTATTAGGAAACTGTGTTAATAATCAGGAGTAAATAGTTAAAAATATTACTTTTTTTTTGGTGTGTGGTGGTAGGTGTTGAGCTGGGACCTTGTGCCTGCTTGGCAAGCACCCTACCACTGAACTACCCTCTTCCCCCAATTTCTCTGATTGTGAGAGATTACGTTTACAGATGAATTGATACATAACATCAAAAGCAAAGAGGCTGTAACAAAGTATCCATTGGATGAATTGGAAGCAGAGGGAAGGAAGGCTGAACAAAAGTCCAGAAAGCATAGAGTAGTGGGGCCAGGCTAGGCTTAGTTTCTGCTACTGAAGTCCTTTGTTCTCTTGTAGACTTGTTGGTTTCGCCAGCAAAACAAGTCATTCCATTGTGTCTACTAATCATCAGCTTGGGCTTTAATTAATCAGATTCTTAATTCATTTGCATCTCAAGCCCTCACCAGGGACCATCACAGTAGGGCAGAAGGGCAGTTTTCTCTGCTCAGAACTGATAACCACACTAAAAATATCTGAGAAACCAGAGCTGGGTCCTGCTATGGGCTGCGGCTCCATCTACCAAGGAAGAGGAAACCTTGGTGTTTTGTGGGAGCAGGAGGTGAAACCTCTCAGGACACCTGCATTGTAAGACCCTGCGATTCAGCCATTTTTCAAACTTGATATACAGTCTCGTGTGTTGTTGCAGGACCTGTTCCTCTGAGAACTGTCTGGAGATGGAGTGAGGTATCATGGCTTTACTGCAGTTGTCTTCTGAGTATTGACTAGCTGTATGCTGGCTACGTGAGGTTATTCGTTATAGAGAGGAATTCAAACCCTGAGACTGGGAAACGAGTCACATTTTCTAACATCTAATGCATTTGGCTTTGCCACACTCCTTGAGTTTTTCAGAGCTTTTGTCAAAAGAAAACCCAACATTGTCCTAGGTAGGTGGCTTTTAGTGACCTCCACGCTAAAACGTTTTACATCAGAGCAAAGCCAGGGCTGAGGAGGTGGCTCAGTTGGTAAGATGCCGGCCTTGCAAGCACTGGTGCTGAGATTGCTTTCCAGAACATCTGATCCATCACCAATGACTGAAGTCTGTACCTAGGTGTAAGTGACATGTTGTCTTGCCAATTGTCTAACTGTTGGCTGAGGATGGAACTATTTACGGGTCCAAGAGACTTGACTACTCTTGGCTCAGTAGGTAGAAAGAGAGCGGGTGGAGAGGGAGGATGAGCAAGCTCATTAGTCCCTTTGTCCTGAAGTCTCATGGGACAAAAGGGAACAATTTAGGTCAGTCCTGTATGATGTGCTTGTGTGGCAGAGGAAGGAACTGAAGAAATGACTATTATTGATTTCTTTGTGTATTTGTGTGTGTGTATACATTCAAAGGCATGTGTATGTGTGTATGTGTGTCATTCCTCAGCGCATGGTCCACCTTGCTTTCTGAGGCAGGATATCTCACTGGCCCAGAGTGCCTTGATTTGGCCAAGCTGGCTGACCATCGAGCCTTGCTAGTATCCATCTCCCCAGCTCTAGAATTATATTCATGGATCTCCATGTCTGACTATTGGGTTCATGGAAAGCTCAGGGTTTTCGGAACTTTGTTGACTGAGTTCTCTTCCCATCTCAAGAAACTTCTGTCTTTAGCAGTAGCTCATCAGCATGCCTGCCTAGCCTTTGCCCTGGAGGGAGATTATATATATATACAAATTAGGAAATAAATCTCCCTTCTACCTCAGAAGGGGGCACAATCTGTCTTCTAAGGCTGCTTCTGCCACAACCATCTTTGCAACAGAAGTGTAGAACAAAAGCCGAGAAGAGAGGTGTGCATGGTCCTTGTAGCTCAGTGCTGCAATAGTGTTTTGCTTGTATGAAGGCCCAGGGTTCTCCCCTCATCCATGCATGTGCATACATGCACTCCTGCATGAGCGTACACAGCAAAGACTAAGGGAAAATGGTCTTGCCATCCATTTTCTGGGTTTACCTTGTCACAAAATTCTTATAAACATTTATTTTTATTTAGTTGATAGTCCATAACACACTTATTTAGATTCTGCCGCCCTGTGTTCCACCAAGTCTTTGACAATGGAGCCAGCATCCTGTATTTTTAAGCATTAACTGGAGGTGGATACCTCACTAGACTGTTTTAAAGCTGGAGGTGACTTCTCTCCTAGAGCTCAAGGCATGTGGAGAAGCTGTGCCAGTCAGGATGGCCACTGCAAAGGTTCTCCTGCTGTTGCTACTGCAGCGTAGGTGTGCACTCTGGTCTGCTTTCTGTTGAGAGCTGTGAGGCCTTTCCTGCACCAGGATCACATGGGTGGTGCAGCATTCTAGGACGGTCTTCATTCAGAGTGGTCATCCAGCCAGGGAACTGCTGGGGTCTTCTGTTCCAGACCGCAGCAGCCCCAATGGGTTGGTAAGATGCTGAGGTCAAGGCCAGGTTAGGAGGCTCTCTGAAAGCCCTGAGTCTGTCAGTGGCTGGTGTCATGAGCAATGCCCACACTTTGTAAAGTTCAGAAAGATGAAACAGAGAAATGCCAGTTCAGTAAGACCGGTGTGTTCTTACTCTTATTTTGTGACTTTGGGCATTTGGGTTGACTTGATGCTGAAAATCAATTCCAGATGACTAACTTCCCAAGGGAATGTGGGCGAGGAGAGTTCAGAGGTATGACACATTGTTCATGGGGAAGGGGCAGACAGTTTGAAGGCTTACCAGTCACTCCATGGAGATTCGAGGCTTACAGAAGTCTTTCACTACAGATGTTAGCATCAAGCTTTTGCTGTTGTGTAATGATGAGATGTACCTTGTCAGATCATATGGAATATATTCACTGGCCTTAAACTGTCTGTGCTCAATCCCTGCCTCCCCACTAAAGCCACGACTCCATATAATGTCTTTGTTTCTGTCTTTCCAGACTATCTCATAATGAGAATCACACATCTGGATCTCCTTCATGTTGACCTGTTGGACTTAGCTGTGCACATCTCAGTTTTAGTGGTGAGAGATGTTCTGATGTCCAGTTATACTGTCTTTTTTTTTTTTTTTGGTTTTTCGAGACAGGGTTTCTCTGTATAGCCCTGGCTGTCCTGGAACTCACTTTGTAGACCAGGCTGGCCTAGAACTCAGAAATCCGCCTGCCTCTGCCTCCTGAGTGCTGGGATTAAAGGCGTGCGCTACCACACCTGGCTATACTGTCTTTTGTCTATCCATTCACCTATTGAAGGATGTCTTGGTTGCCTCCAAGTTTTGGCAATTATTAGTGAAGCTAAAATAAATGTCCACATGATGGTTTATGTGTGGACAGAAGCTTCCTATTTTTTGGGTAAATACTAAGGAGGATGGCCATGTGCTAGGAATATGCTTAATTTTATATAAGGAAATCAAACTGTCTTCCACTATGATGATCTCTTTTTTATTATTTATTTTTTTATTCCAACTAGCAACCAAGTGAATGAGAGTTCCTGTTCTCCACATCCAGTTGTATTTGGTGGTTCTGATGTTTAGGATTTTTGGTATTTTAGTAGATGTGTAATTTCAGTAGTTTGTGTATGGCTCAACATTGTCCCTCAAAGGCTCATATGTAGGGACCCAGGTTCCTTTGGTGGTGTGGCTAAGAGAGGGCCTTCAATGTGCTGATGTCCTGGTTGTCTGCTGATGGGCCTTGAGGAAATGATTGGATCCTGAAGGCTCCGACCTCCTCAGTGGGTTTCTTCATCTTGTTAATAAAGTAACACTAATGAATTCAATTAAAAGCTTGAGGACAATTTGTTAGAATTCAGAAGAAGAACCCAGGACTGGCAAGCCGTGGGTCATCAGCTGGTCAGATGAGGAGAACGGAAGAGAAAAGCTGGCCTGGAAGTTTGCCCTGTGGCTCAGCAACCACATTGTGGAGAGGACAGCCTTAGAGAAAGTAAGGAAGCCATGTGTGTGTTATAGGGTTTAAAGGCACATGTAGACACCATCCAGCATCAGGAGAAAGGCAGGAGAGAAGAAGGGAACAGTGAAACCTTTTCTGAGTCCTTAAAGGAGGGCTGAACTGTCAAACTTCATGGCAGTTTGTAGGGACTGCACCAGGGGCAAGGAATTCTGGGAAGAAAACATACACTGTCTTAAGTTGACCCTCCTTCCTAGGGGTGGCCCGTGAGCCAGCTCTTTGACCTGCCCATCTGGACTAACCCTGGGACCCTGGGGACATTTCTCATTCAAGCCACCACAGATATATAGGCCACACTCTTTTGGTTTAGGCAACTGTTAGAACCTAGCTATTAGGACACGGATCCTTCTGGAGAAAGGTGCCTTCTTAGGATCTTTTGCCAACTCCCCACCAGCTGTTCCTCTCCCGGACAGCTCTCCTTTCTTCCTTGGCATCAGCACACCTGCTTCCCTGCAAGGTGTGAAGTCTAATTGTGTGTTGGAAACTTCAATGCAGTATGAGACTCTCGCAGAGCTGCAGGTAAGTCCTTACTTGTCTCTTCCTTGGGTTGCATTGACATAACTCTGTCTTAGCTACATTTCTCATTGCTGTGACCAAACAGTTGACTTTTGGCTCCAGGTTTGAGGGGCTACAGGTTGTTGTGACAGGAAAAGCCTTGTTTGTGGTGGGTGTCTCTGTGATAGCTGGAGCACACCACTGAGGTTCCTTAATTGGCAGAATAGGAAGCAGAAAGGAGACAGGAGGTGACGTGAGCTACAGAATCTCATGGTCTGCCCCTCTAGTGACTCAGTTCCTCCAGTTCTAAGCCCCAGTTCTTGAAGGTTCCACAGCCTCTGAAGGAGCCTTACCAGGTAGAGACCAAACATTCAAACACATGAGCCCGGAGATATGTTAGCACAAAACCAGCCTGTAGGCTTTGTAATTATGCAGCCCTGGATTTGACTCCTTGCCTCCTTCTGATAAGCTCTGACAGCCTGCAGTTACCTCAGATTTATCATCTGAGGGCATCATCAACTGGAGATGCCCTTCTCCTCTTAAGGATTCATCTGAAGCTTACAGGACTCAGGATCCCTGAGCCTGCCACTGGTGCCCAGGGAACATTTTGCCATCTATTTTCTGAACGCATCCTGCTAAGGAAAAGGTGCTCAACCATATACTGAAAAATTTAGCAGGGCTGTCTGTTAAGAAGCTAATGAGATCTACTAATTAGGATTTTCCCCCCTATGCTTTTGCAGAAGAAGATAAGCAGAAAGATTAGGAAGTGCCTATAATATCAGAGAAATGAGGAATGAATTTGTAGCACATATATATGGAGTTTAACTACAATATTAGTGTATGCTTCTTTGAGGGGTAGCACCACCAGCGAGCACTCTCCTGTTGATTCTGCACACATCTGGATCATAAATACTAAAAACTTACCTCAATCATTTTATCCCCTATATGAATAGTCCAGATGTCAAAAGATTCCAAATCAAAGATGAGGAAGAGAGATAGTTGCTAACAACAAATTATGTCTGCAGGACCCCTGGCACATTGGCATTTCTGACTCAGTACGTAGTCAATTTATCAATGAGTTATGATTTCAAGTCTTAGCTGGTAAGTCAGGATTAGAGGTGTGCTTATGATAATATCAATCAGGCTGGCAAGTATATTGATGAGATTGGTTTTTCTAAGATTGATTGTATTTAGTAGCAACCGTATCAACAATGGACTGGTATGTTTTGCTCTACCTGGGTAGGAATCATAGCTAGATAATCATTGCTGGCAGTTGTGAGTCTTCGAATATACAAGGTTCTAGGGCTAGACTGGTGGACTCAGAGCTTTGAGCCTTGTGAGCTAGGGATCTGTGGCCTCAGATTTTCCAGGTCACAGACTTATGGACTAGCCATTTGAGTTGGGGATGTTTTGCTCCAGACTTTAAACAAGAGCAACCCAGCATTTGGCAGCTATCACAGTTCAGCTTTCAGCAGTTGTTCTTGGTGGCAGCAACAAGCGGGGTAGGGGAGAAGGAGGGGGAAGAGGAGAGGATGAAGAAGAAGAGGAGAAGGAAGAAGAGGAGGAGGAGGAAGAGGAAGAAGAGGAGGAGGAAGAGCAGGAGGAGAGGCAGCAGCAGCAGCAGCAGGACAAAGAGGCCACACTCTGTTCTGTTACAGCTTTCACACAGGACTGCAATCCTGGGACTCTCTGAGCTACAACAAGTTTCATGAAACTTTTGCTAGCATATGCAGCCATGTATTTTAGCACTAGTATGGAATGCTTGCTGTGTTAATGAATGCCTGCATCAGTAGGACTACACGTAAGCCACACTACAGTTTGATTGGATGAATATGAAGAGCCAGAGGTCTATGTCAGGTGTCTTCCTGTATGAGATGCTCCACCTTATATTTGAGTCAGAGTCATTGAACCTAGAGCTCATGGATTCAGCTTGGCTGAGAGGTCAACAAGCTCCGGAGAGTCTCAGCCTCCATCTCCCCAGGGCTGGGATTAGAGGAATGAGTCACTTGCTGTCTCTTGCATGGGCGCTGTGCTATAAACTCAGGTCATCATCAAGTGCTTCCTGACTGAGCCGTCTCACCAGCCCTTTGTCTATTTTAGTATGAATTCTGTTGAGAAAATATAAGAAACAGGTTTAATATCATCAGTATGCAATTTCACCCTCACAGCAACCCATAGAAACAGCAACAAACTGAGCCGAGTGACTGATCTACACCAGCAGGCTTACATAAATCCCTGTTCTGTTTGTCTGGTGACAAAATTGCTTCATGGCTCATTTCTCAGAGCATAACCTTCTGTGAAGCAACTTATCCCTGGACATTTTTGGCACAGTGAGCCAAATTTTGCTAAGGATATTCTTCTAGCCTTTCTCATAAAATATGTTCACTACCAACCCTCAGATGATGCCAAATCTGTTTGTACCCGTCTTGGGAGTGACTGGAGACAAAGGATGTGGCTGAGTAAGGATGCCTGAATTGATACAGCCTAAAAGGCACCCATGACTTGTTTATGTCTTTGTGCCAAGGATGGAGAAAATTCCAACTTGGGTGGTGTTCCCTGAGTAAATTTAATCACTTTTTTTGAGCTCTTAAGCACCAAGTTAATTTTATTTCATTACAATTTCACCTCAATGAATACCCAGAAGGAGATTCGTTATGCAGATGCCAAACAGGAGAGCTGCTATATCAAAAGGCAGAAAGTGGAACCTGATTCAAGCAACAGAAAACCAAGTAGAATCTGAGTGACTTACTTGGGGAGTAGTAGTGGAATTGTTTTGGAATGAGGTACCTTTTCTGTGGAAACTTTAAAAACTCCTCTCTGTTGTTGTTTTTAAAGATGGTCTCATGAAACCCCGGATAGTCCTTGATTCACAATGTAGTTGAGGCTGGCCTTGAATTAATCATCCTCCTGCCTCTACCTCCCAAGAGCAGGGGTAACAGGCATGTATCACCGCACTTTGCTAACAATGGAGAGTTGTACAAGTCTGAGGAAATTCAGGAAGAGCTTAGATGTGAGGGATGAGAATAGTGCGGAGCTGGACGCCTTGGCTTAGGAGGGAGAGGCGACATTTTTTACTGTGAGCAGCTTGGCTCATAGAGAACACAGACCCTTGATTAATAACTATGCATGAGCAGCGAGGAAAAAATCAGTTTGGGGTGTAGAAACATGAATAATGGAATCAATTAAGTATAGGAAAATAGGCAGGGTATGAAATGTAAAATGTCTATTTCTGGGTTTTCCAGATGTTCCTCTTGAGGTTCCTTCAATGTTAAATATTTTCCAGCAAGATGGGTAAATTCTTAACAATTTTTAACTTAAAAGCAACGGAGAGAATTAAAAGCTTCAAAGGCTTTCATGGGTACATTTCGGGTTATAGGTGCAGCTTAGCTGGAGAGTAAGTGTACAGTATATAGAGGGCCAGGTTCAAATTGTACACACACACACACACACACACACACACACACACACACACACACACACATAGCCTTGTTACACAAGGGAAAGTATAGGGGCAAGTGCTCATATCTTGGGACCCATGATATTCAGGGCTGTCTACCTAAAGTGCAAAGTACCTCCATATCTGTTAACCACTCTAGTTGGTGGAGTGGACCTGAGAGAACAGGGCCTAAAAATGAGGTGGACTAAAGTCTCATAAAGGCAGCTTATTCGGAGCATCAGACAATGATACTCTGAGGGTTAGGAAGACTCAGATGAGTAAGGTGTTCAATCACAAGGACAAGATGCATGTAGTAAACACATGTATTTCCACATAGCTGAAATAAACTCACTCCTATCTGCTACTCTTGGGAGGAACACAAAACATATTCCAAGAGCAAGCACTCAGAAGTCTCCTTACACGACCTCATTCCTTGACTGTTGTGACACACATCAAGTCACTGAAGGTGCTCTTCCCTCCATCTGAGCAGTTTGTACCAGATCTCTGGGGGACATAGGTAGATCACCAGGACTTCCCCTTGACACCCTCTTAGGACACTGTCTTAGGAAGTTAAACACACTTTCCATTTGGGAGACCTCTGATTTCATTTAGAAGTTGGGGGATTCTGGAGTTAAAAATATTAGTGAGGCTAGAGATGTTGAAGCACTTACCCAGCAGCTACAGGCTCTGGGTTTGAGCCTAGCAGCATGCGCGCGCGCGCGCGCGCACGCACACACACACACACACACACAGGCATGCACACACATGTGTATACACACAGAGGCATGCAAACACATGTGCACACATGTACACATGTGTACACACACACACACACACACACACACACACACACACACACACACCCTTCACCTGATTATTCTAAAGATCTGATCACAAGACCAGGCCTGCCATTAACCTGCAATGGGGGTAGAAAAGAATTCAGGGTTCCAGAGAAGGTGGCACAATGTACGGTGAGCACATCGTTTCTTTTTCTGTGAGGTTAGTGTCAAAGATGGTGCCAGAGGGCACAACATATCACCAGCTCTATACATAGGCTTAACAGCCTTAGTAAGGATTGCTGCTGCTGCTGGCTCATATGTGACTGGGGCTAGGTCTCTGACATGTGGCTACACATGTCCTTCCATAGGTGAGAGCCACTGAAGGGCCTGTAGAGGGAGATCTAAGAGAGAAGGGGCCAGTCCACAGGAAAGCAGGGCCAGCCCCATAGATGTGCTACAGTAACCTCCTGTGATTCTGACTCAAACCAGAAGCAAGCAAAGTCTTTAGCATTTCGCTATGCACACAGCTACTCCGCTATGGACACAGCTACTCCCCTTTCTTCTTTCTCCGAGTCTCAAGTTTCCAGCATTATTCACGCCATCTATCTGTCCCAAAGATTTTAAACTCATCTCTATATTCCTGGTTTCATTATCCCAAATTCTTTGGGCATGACCTCAGGATATAAACAAATGAACTAAACGCAGTTGTGATGTTTATAAAGCAAAGTTGTGTATTGTTTTTGGATCTTAACCTGCACGAGTTGTGTTAAGAAAATAGAGAAATGCATATCAGTGATAGATAGCAAAGGGGATGGGACACTGATTCTTTTGGGGGGAAGGAGAGGGTAACCTGGAAAGAAAACCCCAAGGAATTTAGCAACTTCAGTAATGTTTTGAATGAATCTAGAGAAATTGGTAAAGTGTAGGCTTGAATAGAGGAACAATCTCCATGGTTCTGGGGACATTACTGTCAAGCTGGGCCTGTCAGGGAGGTGAGAACTTTGCACAGTTGGCTCCTGCACATGTCGCTGGAGGCTTGGGTCTCCATGCTTCCTTGGCTTGTACCTCCTGATCCTGTTATGATCCTGTTAGTGTTCCCAGCTGGAATGTGTGTCTTCTGCCCTCGTTCTTTTATCTTCTGGGGACTCGCTGTGCACATAGAGTTCTATTCGCAGGTTTGACATCTCAAGTTCCTAACACCAAATGTTTTGCAAGCTCCATCTAATCCATCTCTGCTTTATTTCATTATCTTCTACCAGAGCCTTCCTGGATCCTATACTCAAAATCAGAACACCATTAACTAAATTAAGTCTACCCTGTCCAGTAGGGTGTTCCAGCAATTATCCTAACAGACTGAATTTTAGGGGTAGGGCTTGGCTAAGATGTCCAGCCAAAGTTAAAGGGAGAGATGTCATGGCTTTGGCTTACAAAGGATTAAGAAAGAGAAATCAAAACTAGACTCTGTAAATACAGATCTTTTCATTATTTTTATTTTATAATTTAAAAAATTTCTAGATCTAGTCTCTATTCCATATCTGTCACATATCATCTCCTGCCCTTAGCCCTTATGATAAAGTTCTATACACATTTATAGTTACTCACTCATGTAAGCCAGTATGTAAATTTCTTTACTTTTCTAGGAAAAAAAAAAGATTTCTGTCTCAATTCCATTGTTTTTCCTGCAAACATTCGAGTTTAGACATCATTAGGTAAGTTCAGTCATGGGCTGGATTGTTGTCAGTCACTGGGATTGAGTTCGTTCTATTGTATACTTTCCCTGCCCTCAAAGCTCTGCTTGGGAGACCCCGTGCATGGTGGGGAGACATTTATGGTATAATGTGGGTTTGTCTTGGTGGCCTGCTGAGGTCCATTCATTTGACCCCTGGGCTTGTCTCTACCCTAATGGCAACTGGCATTTGAACAGCATGCTCAGCGGAACCCTTGCTGGACAGGCACTTTGTAGGTGGCTTCATCGTTCCTGCTGAATTCCCTGTAGCCTGCAGGCACTCGGTTCCCAGCCAGCACTGTGCTCAGGCTGGAGAACCCCAGCTTCCTTTCAGTGAGTTCCTACTGCTATGGCTGAAGAAGCTTCCGGGGTTGTCCCCAGACCCCTCATTTTCTCCTACAGGGTGGCCGCTCTCCATGGCAACGGGACCTATTATTCCAAAGGCTTCACCTAAAATGGATGCTGAGATCTGAGTACTTGAGAAGACTTTTGGTGCCTCATGGGAGCGGGGTGGAGACTGAGGAACTAAGAGCTTGAGCACAGCCTCCCCTACCCCACCCCCCCGCCCGCCCCTCCTTATCGGGATGTCTCACCGGGAGTATTTACTTCATCTTTTCCTCCCTAGCTCACACTTTTTCTTGAGACATGGAAGAAAGAAAGAATCAGGCTTCCTTAACCTCCATCTCATCATTGAGCTTAAAACTTTGTAGGACTTTCTAGGACCCCCATGAATCTCACTTTAGAAGATAGCTGCAGGCCCACCTCCACCCATGGCATGGTGGTGGCCCTGATGGTGATAGGAGAGCATCTTACCTCCTATTTGTGGGACGTTTGCCAGCTTAAGAAATAATCATACCCCATTGGAGGCCTCCTTATGAGGGAAAGTCTAAGGAGTGATAATGTTTCCCAGGGTTAGCAGATGCCACTTAATCTGCTGCTCTGATGTACTTCAAGAACTCTGTCAGTTAAGGCACAAAAGGGGATAATTATGTAAGATATAAAATTAACAAGCACTAAGGCAGTTTGTGAAATACCTGTGCCAGATTGATCTCAGTGATGGTGCGAACAATCAAAGACAGATTTGACAGTGACAAGGGGTGCTGCCGAGGTGGGCCGGTGCAGCAAGCCTGTCAATCATCCCTGTGTGTTAAGTCTCTGTTAGAATCCCTGGGAGACTATTCCGGTTTTCAGTCTATGTTAAACAGTTCTGTTCTGGACTCTCCCCTGACTACGGTATCCACGTCACTGAGCATACATAGCTCTGGCTCTTCCTGCCTCCCAGTCCCGCCATTGCACACCCCAGGTGTTCCTCGTGAAGCGTGAAACTGCCCTTTAACCCCTCCGGGAAACCATGATACTAGCTACCACTTGCGGTATAAGAAACCAGGTGGGAACAGAGGTGTACACCCATCATCCAAACACTTAAAAGACTGAAGCAGGAGGCTTGTGGTTTGAAGCCAGCCTGTGCTCCATATTGACAAAAGTACGCTAAACATTTTTTATTATCATATTTAACCCCACTACTCCCCCAGCCCTTCCTAGATCCACTCCTGTCTCCCCACCCTTCCCAACTTCATGTCTTTTTATTTATTCATTTACAAAATAAAAAGCCAGTCTAAGTCCAATTTGTGCTGATGACCATAAACAGGCGTGTGGTCAAGTCATCAGCCGCGTACCTTAAAACTGCCCAGCCTTCTCCTAGGATCCGTTAGCCGTCCATAGCTCTTCAGTTAGAGGGGGCAGTTTGCGAACCCTTCCCCCAGCTTACAGCTTCCTGGTGGCAGGCTCTTTATTTCAAGCATTCCCAAACCCAGTGCCCAGCCACGGTTAAATTAGGGCATTGTGCTTCAATCCATGAGTAAGCTGAGGTCAGGAGCTAAACTGCCGCTGAGGGCTGTTCCTTGTCACGACAATGGGTGTCCATGGTGGTGTGGTGCACATCAATATTTTCCCAGCAAACCTCTGAAGTCACTCATCCTTCTGTTCTTTATTTTAACAACAGTCAGTGAAATGGTGTACAATTTACTTATTCATGCAGGACACACGAGAGACTCACAGAGGGAGCTTCAAGAAGTGAGACTATCTTCGGGAAGGAAAAGCTGTCTGATAATAACACTGGAAATCACGGGGAGACTCTGGCTAAGGACAGAGGGGCTGAGTAAGGCAGTGAGAGTCTGGGAAGCTCCACGGGGCAGGTGAGCTTCCTGTCTGAATGTGGGAGTAGCAGTAGGCGAAGACAAGTGTTAGCACAGAGAAAACTCAGTAAGGGAGTACCTTAAACACAGGAGAAACTCTACAAGAGAAATGTAGGCAAGAGTATTTATATAATTCTGTTTTCCACACTGCCTAGGGTTTACCCTCTGCTGTGTCTTGTGCAAGGCTCATCACAGGCTGAGGTTCTAGGCTCATGCACTCGGACCTTGAGGAACAAGTGGCACCCATCCACTGCAGGTGACACGTGGCCTCCAGTGTCTGTCCAGCAGCCCTGTCTTCTGGAATAGCTTCCTTTCCTTACTGGAAGTCTCAGTTTGTACCAGCTGTTCCTGGCTGAAGTCTCACGTTATGGTAACCTGCCCGCCTGGGCCTGGGGAGCGTCAAGTCCATTCTGCAGTTATGCTGAAGAATCAAGTGGGAAGATGTGACTCGAGGAACCCAACTGGTCAGTCTTCCTCCTCTCTAAACAGGAGAGGTCTGCATGAGAAGGCTGGAACTCCAAGGAATCCAGGCGTGAGAGATTAGAGAGCACCATGACAATTTCTATACCCAGCCCTAGATTCCTCTGGGCCTGGTGAACTGGCATTGCTCACAGCTTGATTCTTGGACAATTAATGTGGTTCTTGGCAGCACAATATAAAGTTGTGTTTCTGTCATTTGCCGCAGAAACTGATCTGGTGAGTTTAATGGTTTCAGATCCACAGAATGGTGAGAAGCATTGCGTTACCCAATGGGTACTCTTGAGTGTTAACTTGGTGAAATTTAGAATCATGGTGAAAACAGATCTCTAAGTGCATCTTCAAGAAGTGATCTAGATAAGATTGGCATGGGAAGACCCTCCCTAGTGGTAGGTAGGACCTTTTCACAACTGGATTCCTGGAATATACATAAAGGAGAGAGCAAGCTGAGCCCAGAATTCACCTCCCTCTGCTTCTTGACTGTGGACATTATGTGACCAACTCCTTAATGTTCCTACAACAATGACTTCCCACCTGTGATGAATTATTCTCTCTGCATTAGTTACATTCTCTTGCTGTGATAAAACACAGCAACCAAAAATGATTTATGGAAGGACTTGATTTTGGCTCATAGGCAGAATGAGAGACCACAGTAGCAGACATGGCAGCAAGTACCAGGTGTAGTGACAGGAGCAAGATGATAGATCAGAGCTTCAACTGCAAATGTGAAGTGCAAAGCAGATAGAGAAAACTGGATAGGTGGGTGAGGATATCTCCTCTCAAAACCCATCTCTAGCGACATACTTCTTTCAACAAGGCAACATCTTCTAGACCTACCTGACTTAGATAGGGTTTTACTGCTGTGAACAGACACCATGACCAAGGCAACTCTTATAAGGACAGCATTTAATTGGGCTGACTTACAGGTTCAGAGGATCAGCCCATTATCATCAAGGCAGGAGTATGGCAGCATCCAGGCAGGCATGGTGCAGGAGGAACTGAAAGGTCTGCATCTTTATCTGAAGGATGCTAGCCAAATACTGACTTCCAGGAAGCTAGGACTAGAGTAGCCACACCCACAGTGACACATCTACTCCAACAAGGCCACACCTTCTAATAGTGCCACTCCCTGGGCAGAGCATATACACACCATCACACTACTCAAACAACACCACAACTAAGGATGAGGTGCGCAAATGCCTGCAACTTTAGGGGGCATTTCTCTTTCAGGTCATGACACCCTCAAACCATGACCCATCCAAACAAACCTTTCTTTTTAAAGTCAGCTTGGTTAGGTATTTTGAGCAATGAGGAAGGTAACAAATACAGGAAACAAAAACAGAGACAAGTTTCCCAGGCTTTTAAAACTGTCTTGGGAGGAATCTAGAATAATCTTTGGGTTAGAATAACCCTGGTTACATTCTGCTCATGTTTTGAGACTTCGAGTGAGGCCAGAAACAGGAATAGTGAATATTTGGGTGTGTGTGTATGTAGGAAATATCAAGATAGAGCAGCATTCAAGTTGTGTTCTGGTGAGTGTTCACCACTATCATCCAGGGTTACAGTGAGAGAGAGAAGAAGATGGGGCAAAGCGACAAGGGAAACGTGAAATTCAACAAAGGCGTGAGAATGAAAGGTTAAGGTTTCAGACAAGGAGAATGCAGATGCCAGAACCATGGAACATTTGCCTAGAAAGCTGCAGGCAGGAAGCATAGATGCCCAAGAAAGAGTCTATATGTGCTCTAGGCAGCTGAACGCGTGGAGGCACCCAAGCCCTTTGAGCCTCAGACTGTTCCCTCATCCACCCAAGACGCTAGACACGAAACAGTGGGTTTGGTGCTTTCCCTTGCTGGCTTCTAGTTCTGCTTTTGGATGATCATTCCTTGCTATACCCCCTCCTTCTCCTTCTGTATGAAGATGATTACCTGTGCCCTAATATGCACAGAAGAAGTATGTAACTTGTTAATGCACAGGGCTCATAGCTAAGGCATTTCCTGACTCTCAGAAGAGATTCTGCACTTTTGGACAGAGTTGGAATGTTAAGGACTGTGGAGACTTCTCATGTAGGACTGAATGCAGTTTGCACTGTGAGATAGCCCGGAGTCTAGGCGGAAAGATTATGGCTTAAGAGTGATGCGTTTGGATATCAAATTGACAAGGGGAGAAGTTTTGATGGCCAGTCTTGATTATCAGCTTGGTGGGATTTAAAATCACCATGGAAACAGTTCTCTCACCCACTGTGTCTAAAGGATTATTTTGATTAGGTTAACTGGGGTAGGGTAGAAAGACCTGCATTAAATGGGGGGAGTACCATTGGATTGGGATCCTGGACGTGAATGGAAGAAAGGAAGGGAAGAAATAAGAAAGAAGAAAAGAAGGAAAGAAGGAAAGAAGGAAAGAAGGAAGGAAGGAAGGAAGAAAGAAAGAAAGAAAGAAAGAAAGAAAGAAAGAAAGAAAGAAGGAAAGAAAGGGAGGAAGAAAGAAAGAGAGTAAGGAAAGAAGAAAGGGAAAGTTTGCTGAGCTCAGACATTCTGCACTTTGCTTCCTGAGTGGATACAATGTAACAAGCTGTTTTTAGTTTCTGTTGCCATGACTTCTCTGCCCTGATGGACAACATCCTCCAACTGTGTTCCAGAATCAATCCCTTCCTTTCTTAAGTTAGGTATATTTTCTCAGTGAGACAAGTAATGAACAAGGTTATACACACACACACACACACACACACACACACACACATGCACGTGTGTGTGTGTGTGTGTGTCCAGCAATGGGTTATCTGAACAATATGATAATTCTGCTTTTAATTATTTAAAGGACCCCATACTGTTTCCCATAATGGCTATACCAATCTAGTCTCCATCTCCAGGAGCTCAAGGCTTCCCTTCCTACATCTTTACTGTTTAAATGTGATAATATCCATGTAGCTCAGTACATCCATCCCACAATGTGTGTGTGTATGTGTGTGTGTGTACTTCAGAACATTTCATCAAACATGATAAATACATTTTTGTCAATTAATAAAAACAAATACAAGAAAAGAATGCCCCCAGCTCCAGGCCGTAGCTTTCTCCTGGTGACCGCTGGAGAGTGCAGAAAGGCGTCTGTTTCCTGGCAACCTCAGCTCCAATAGCTGCTTGTTGCTTTAGGTGTGCCTCACAGTTAAGGGAAGACAGGCGGTCCCTGCAGAGGTCAGATTGTTTCCCTGCCTCATCTGTTTTCTCTCTGCTTTGTTTTGTGGTGTCTGGGGGACTCTGTTGATGTGGGTTTGGGCAGGCTGACTTGACCCTGAATTCCTCAGTGCCATTCCCTGAGGCAGCAGAATTTGTACTGAAGACTCCTTTGAAAAACACAGAAGTCTTTTTAGGAAGTAGTTAAAGCATAATGATTTGTCAGAATGAATATACTATCACTGGGATACCTCACGCAGGAGAAAATAGTGAAAACTAATATCAATAACAACGTGAACTAAAACTGCCTTTCTGTGGTCCCTATGGTCAGAACCACCGTTGTTCTCATCTTTGTGTATTTATTCAGCAAGAGAACATCTTGCCAAGATTTGGGATCATCAACATGAATACATATTTTGCAGGATTAAGAAGTACACGAATACATATTTTACAGGATTAAGAAGTCAGGATAGGTGTTGGGATAATCAATGTCCCCGGGCCACCCAGCAAAAACAAAAAGACCACAATAGTAAATGAACACTCAAATTAAGAATATGTACATTTACTAGTTTACTGTATGTGCTCTGGCTTTCTGCTCCTACCTTTAATATCTGACAATTAGCTCAGACAGCCCAGGGCAGCACCTCACCTGTGCTAACCAACCTTTTTGCTTATTGGGAGGAGTCTGGGGTCTTATCACACCAGACTGCAGCAGGACCCATGGCTACCTGGTGAGTCCTACCTCCCTCTCCCTTCTAGATCTTCATGGAATGTTTCTCCCCACACTGATCTGCATCTGGACCCTCCCTCCTTGGCCTGTGTGGGTCCTGGACCTTTCCTCCTTGGCCTGTGTGGGTCCTGGACCTTCCCTCCTTGGCCTGTGTGGGTCCTGGACCCTCCCTCCTTGGCCTGTGTGGGTCATTCCAGGTCTATACTCAGGCTTCTGTGATTTTTTCCCTTCTCATGTCTGTTGATTCCTGTTCCCTGGATGGATGCCTTGCTCAAAACTGTTTTCTGTGGTTGCCGTTGCTCCAGTTTATTGTTGGCTGCAAAGCAAAGCATTAGATTGTACCTTCCATGTCTTATGGAGATCTTAATGAAGTGGAACGCTTATTTATTTGCTTTATAAACATCAAGCTCCTGGAATTTGAGCTAAACTCTTCTAGAATTACAGGGTAGGGGTGTTATCGATATGCCAGGCAGGGAGCAATGGAAACAGCGTGCTTCAGAGGGTACTTAATCCTCCTCACTGGCCCTTGAGGCTGGCACGAATATTTCTTTTGCTTTTACATTTTATCTTTCTTTACTCTTTGAAGCAGGGCTCGGGCTGGCCTGGAACTTACTACTTAACCAATCAATGATGACTTTGAACTTCGGATCCTTTTGCTTTTGCCTCCTGAGTCCTGGACTTATAGGCCTGCGCTGGACGGCCAGTTTACATGGCGCTGGGGATAGAACCCAGGGCACTGTACTCGACATGCGAGTATTCCAACACCTGTGCTATAACCCCAGCTTTTGGATTAGACCTTTCTTTACAATAAATTGTTCTTTTCTTATAGGCCTTCTTTTCTCTCACCCTCTCTACATCTATTAATTCAGTAAAAATATATCAAGTATCCATTACATATCCTAGGCCTTGGGAACAGAGTGAATGATAAAACAGTCTGTTTCTGTCATCATGTAGCCGAGTAGAATATTTACCAACTCCAAATGTCTGAATATCCAGTGGGTAAACAGGTTAGGTTGGCTTCTAACCCTGGCTGCAAAGAATCACCACCATATCTAGAAAGTGACAGATGTTGCATATTGCTAGAACACCAGGCCTGACTGAAATAGAGTTCTCAGGAGTCTTGCTGCAAGCCAAGCATGATGGGTACATACCTTTAATCCAGGGGAGGAAGAGGCAGGTGAGTTCAAGACTAGCCTGGTGTATATATCAAGTTCTGGGACAGCCAGGGCTACATAGAGAGACTGTCTCAAAACCAACCAACCAACCAACCAACCAACCAACCAATGGAACCTTTCTAAGAAGGTCTTGTTGCAAATAGAGCCCTAGGGCCAAAGTTCCTGATTAGAACAGGACTTGGAACTTGCATTTCTACTAAGTTACTTGGTGGAGCTGATATTGATGCCTGGGGTAGACAGATGATAAGAACTATTATTAAGATGTTTGCTGAAAGAGTAGTCAAAATCCAGGGAGGGGTGGAAAGATGTCTTAGAGTCAAAACCCAGATCCCACAGAGGGAGTGGAGAACTGACTCCCAAGAACTCTCTTATAACACAGCCAGACACTCATTTGACGCCCCAACACTCCCTACAGCTAGGTTAAACTAGAAGGTATGTCCTACTCCACTGAAGACAATGCATTTACTGTGACGTTAGGCTGTCAGCTCCTGGGGCCACCCTAACCAGGAGGACAGACTGGGCAGTGCACAGCAGAGGCCAAGTGGCTGAGCCAGGATGGCAGCATATTGGACTCCGCCTGAGTTACATTTGGTTTCTAGGTCATTGCCTCTTTTGATTTGGTGTGGTCTTCTCTCCTGTGTGCCTGCACTTTAATCTCTTATAGGGCTCCAACCATGGGAATAGAGCCCACCCCTACAACTTCATTTCAACCTGAGTACCTTCATAAAGACCATACCTTTTCCCCCCTGCATGGTGGTACATGCCTATAATCCCAGTACTTGAGGCTGAGGCAGGAGGATGGTGACTTCAAGGTCTGCCTAGGTGTCCTAGTTTGCGTTCTGTGACTACCATGCCTAAAAGCAACTGGTAGAGGACAGGGTTCATTTACCTTACATTTCCCAGTCACAGTTAGTCATGAACGAACTCAGGGCAGGAACTCAAGGCAGTAACTTAATTGAAGCAAAGACAAGCAAAGAACACACTTTACAGTCTTGCTCCCCAAGGCTTTCTCAGCCTGCTTTCTTAAGCAGCCCAACCCACAGTGGCCACACACCAATTGTTAACCAAGAAAATGCCTCAAAGACTTTTGTACAGGACAGTCTAACAGGATCATTTTCTCAACTGAGCTTCCCCCTCCAGACGATGCTCCCCCTCCAGACGACGCTCCCCCTCCAGACAATGCTAGTCTGTGTCCAGGTGGCACACTGGTTTACATAACAACATCCTGTCTCATAAAAAGAATTAAAAAAAAATTCCTCTCTCCAACCTGGAGGGCAAGGCAGGGAGGGTAAGGGTACAGTTTGGCCTATAATAGCTACTGGGCTGAGAATGGTGGGTGAGCTCTGCCAACACAATGAGTCTGGAACCAGAGAACAGATCCATGGGAACAGAGAGCCACCCACCACTCCACAGGCCATGTCTGAGGGTGAGGAGCAGCAGGAGCCACAGGCCATGTCTGAGGGTGAGGAGCAGCAGGAGCCACAGGCCATGTCTGAGGGTGAGGAGCAGCAGGAGCCACAGGCCATGTCTGAGGGTGAGGAGCAGCAGGAGCCACAGGCCATGTCTGAGGGTGAGGAGCAGCAGGAGCCACAGGCCGTGTCTGAGGGTGAGGAGCAGCAGGAGCCACAGGCCATGTCTTAGGGTGAGGAGCAGCAGGAGGAAGGTTCTTAGGGCCTTGTGTTGCTTGCAGAACTGAGCTCAGGCGCAGATCTGAGGGAAAAGGTTTGGTTCTCTTAATTGCCAAAGTCCAGTTGCTAAACAAGTAAAATTAAATGTTAGTTTAAGTCAACTTTAATACATTAGACCTTATGGGTCTGGGGTCTGCTATTGTCTCAGTTGGTTTTCCTGCTGTGTGATAAAATACTCTGGCAAAAGCAACTTAAAGGAGAAAGCATTTGTTTCAGCCCACATTTCAAAGTCATCACAGTGAGGAAGTTAAACTTGCTGATCTCACCACGTCCATAGCAAGGAAGCAGCGAGCAGTGCACATGGTGCTCTCTCTTGATTCCCTATCACTGTCCAAGATCTGAGCCAGGGAGTGGAACCACCCACACTGGCTTCCCACCTTAGTTAAAGGAGTGTGATAACTCCCTACAGGCATGCCCAGAAGCCTGTCTCCAAGGTAGCTCTAGATTCTGCCTGTTGACCACACTCGCCATCACAGAGGTGCTGAGCACCTGTCTAACTCTTGTACTGCCCGACCAAACCTGTGTCAACCTGAAATGCCTGAAGACATTGCCAAATACTCCCAGAGGGAACATGGAGCAGGGTTCTTCCACTTAGAATCACAGCTCTGCTTAACTTCCATCCCATAATCTCTATGCTCCATATTCAGTCTTAAAGTTTTGTGGAACACTCAACAAAACTTTGTTTTGTGGCAACAGCCAGAGATCATGAGAAGAACATCCCAGTTTCCATGCCCAGAGGACAAGACTGTGTAGCAGTCTCAGATACAAATGTAGCTTCCCATGACTTATTCTCTCTGTTACAGTCTGAAGGACAACTGTCAGGAATAAACTTAAAACTGAGGAAGTGTGACAAACCCGCCCAGCCTCTTCCACTTACCAGCCAAAGCACAGATTGCTGGCCTGTCAATCATCCTCGTCATGGTGCCAGTCTGCGTTTTTTGGCTTTCTCATCATGCACACAGAGTACTTTGCATTAGCCAGGGAAAGGGAAAGCCCTGTGGGAGCCACAGTCCTGCCTGCCTGGCTTTCTTTCTCTTTCCTGAGTATTTATTGCATGGCAGAAGTGTGTCCTTTCTTCAGAGGAAGCAATGTGAATAAACAGGCTATCAGAAGAACGCCCAGGAAGACGACTGGCTAAGAAGAAAGGGTACCCATCTAGCCTTTTATGTCACAGCATTTGTAGGATACATACTTGTGTCCTCTCTTGGACTAGCCACAGGATACCCACTGAAGCATGCATGACACATGCGGGCACACAGAAGACACACATGCATGTGGAGACCAGAGGCATTTGTAAATCAGCTGTCCCCCCTCAATTATTCCGCAACTTATTTCTGAGAGTCTCACTAAACACAGAGCTTGCCCACTCTGTTAGACCGGCTAACCACTGAGCTCAGGGGTCCTCTGTCTTTGCTTCCCCAGCATGGGATTAGTGGTGAACTCAGAAATGGAGGTTAAACATGGGTCTTAGAGATCAGAACTCAGGTCTTCATACTTAAAGGGTGATCACTTTATTTATCCACTGAACCATCCACTCATCGATCCTCTCTTGTGACATATTTAATCAACCACACTACAAGGATGACCAGATGAAGAAGAGGTCACGTTAGGTACAGAAAGGAACAGGAGTTAAAAACCTCAGTGGCACCTTCCTTATGTGTGCCTATGACTCAACATGCCAGAAAGTGCCTGGGAGGATCCAGTTCATTAGTCCTATACCCAGTCTGCTGCAGCGGCCTGGCTTCCATGTCCATCCACCATGACTATTAGAATATTAGGCCATATTCCTGCATTTTTCTCTCACCAGTCTTTGTGGTTGGTTTGACCTGCAGGCCGTTCCCTTACCTCAGGTACTTCTTTTCTCGCTGTCTCTGTGTTCACAGCAGGCACTCACCTCAGCGTGCTTAGCTCAATTATTCCACATCTCATCCTGGTGGACAAGTCTCTGCCTTTCTGCCTTTCTCTGTAATGAGCTGCATCCTTTGAGCCAAGAGTTGCTGAGAATGCAATGGAGCCAGACGTTTTATTTCTGAGCCTGCTAATTCTTCTGTACTGGGGCTCCGGCAACAACTCAGGTGAGATTTCCACAAAGGTCGGTGCAGTCTGTCAAAAGGAGAGAACTGCAAGTGTTTATCTTTTTCTACTTCCAAGGTAGAATAGCGTCTTTGTTCCGGAGCTCCTCTTCATAATCCCCACAACTGAGTTTGAATCTAAATTGATTGAAAATGAATGGGAGAGAAGCCAACAGTAGCACTGAGCAGGTTGAATCAGTCCATGGAGTTTATTTGGCCACAAAGAAACATCAAGGCGAGATTGGAGCACACAGAGCTGAGCATTGAGGAGTTGGTGATTTCTGGGAGGGAGACATGAACTTACTAACAACTTTGGGAATTCAGTAACAATGTAACGCCATGACCTAACAGTGGTAGGGTCAGATTACCTCAATATGCACAAGATGCTCTCTCTCTAGCCCTGGCTTTGCTAAGCCAAGGAAAGCACCAAGAGAAAAGTCTCTTCTATCCCAGTTAGAGCAGAACATGTTGTGCTCAGGACTGTCATGTGCACACACAGAATGGACTTAAGTTATTCATGTTGGAGACATTGGATGGGACTGGGGCACAAGAATCTAACAGTCCAGCAATGCAACCATTTGTCTTTCCAACTGGGCTTTTCCCCTCTCTCTCTCTTAGCCAAGGTTACCCACTCAACAGCAACAGATAAACTTTAAAGAGAAATATCAAGATGAGTACTTCTTTCATTGTCTTCCCCAATCAAACCAGAGATTCCATCAGTTTCTGACCCCTTACATCAAGTGACATGTGACTCTTTATGCGTCATCTCTGTAGACTCACTACCCTTATCATCCCTGCAAGGGCCTGTGGAGTCCATGAAGATACCACTGTTTACAAATAAGGAAACCAGGTCTTATAAAATGTTATGAATTAGCCTGAGGTCATATATCCATATGTGGTAACCATGGGAATCAAAGTGAGGTTTGAATTAAGGCCAATGTATGATCAAAGTGACATTTGAGTCTAGGTTAACATGACTCCACATGCCCTGACAGCCCTTCTGGTTTACATCTTCTTGGATCTGATGCATGCAACCCTTTCGGAAGGCTGTTCCTGTCCATTGCTCTTCCTGGACTCTCTCCATCCGTAACACTTTAGCTGATTTACTGCCACGGGGGAATGAGCAGTGTAGTCAGTGGATTTACTGCCACGGGGGAATGAGCAGTGTAGTCAGTGGATTTACTGCCACGGGGGAATGAGCAGTGTAGTCAGTGGATTTACAGGAGTGGTGAGGAGGAAGGTCAGTTCTTTAAAAAAATTTTTTTATATAAATTCTTAGAGCAATTTGTACTATATATTTTGAACTTATTCATTTCTCTCCAGCTCCTCCCGAGCTTTCCTTCCTCACCTACCCAACTTCATGTCCTCTCTCTCCCTCTCTTTCTTTCCCTCTTCTTCTTTCTCCCTCTTAAAAACAAAACAAAACAAAACAAAAACCAAACAACACTAAAAAACATAGAGTCCAGCTCATGTTTTCCAACTACTGCTGGGCCTGGAGCCCAGCCTGGGAATGCAAGCCCCACCTATACTGGGTGTTACTCCTCTGAAGAAACTTCCTATGCCGGGTGTTACTCCTCTGAAGAAACCCCCTATGCCGGGTGTTACTCCTCTGAAGAAACCCCCTATGCCAGGTGTTACTCCTCTGACGAAAACTGGCATTCCTCCTCCCAACATCAGTAGCTCCTCAACTGTGTATGAGACTTCCTGCCTACTCAGCCCCTCCATGGTGGGGTTTCGGCTTAAGTCTGTGCAGGTCTTGTGCGCACTGTGCATGCTGTCATGGTCTCTGTGTGCAGCTTCCCTGTTCTGTCTGAAGTAATCCGCCACCTCTAGGCCTTACGATTTTTCTGCTGTCCTCCTCCACAAAGCAAAGTCAGCTCTTTATCATCTCTCTGCCTGAAAGGGGAGGCTACTTCTCCCCTGGAAATTATTTTTCTCTAATGGGCTTTGGAAGAGCTTTATCCAAGTTCTCATGTTGTGTCCTTTGCCTTACCATTCGGCTGTACATCCCAAGTCAGTACAGAGAATGACAAGAAGAGGGGGAGCCTTTTTTATTACTTTAAGACAAATAATGATGTTAAATTCTTTAATAGGTAAAACACTTTCCACACCCTGAAATATTACCTTCTTCATTGCTGTAGTAGAGATAATTTCAAGTAACCTACATGGCACAGACTATCAGCTCTGCAGAGATACATTGAGGCCAATTCTCCCTTACAGACACCAGTGCCAGAAAGCCTAGACCAACTCTGTTTGTTTCCACACTGTGGCTTTTAGTGCTGTGCAGGAGCAGCTCACACTGGCCTCCCTGAGATGAGCTTAGAGAATGGTTGATGTTCCTTTCCCCTTATAGCTGCTGATCCCCTGGCCTCGCTATAAATAATCTAAAAGGACAGTCACAGGGAGCACTGCTTTCAATTTTATTCCACACATTTATAGAGAAGAGTGGATAGAATTCTTGCTCTGGCCAATAAGAGCTACAGCTGATGGAAAACAAATGAGTTGTAGCAAAGTAAGGCATTGGGGGCCTGGTATTGGCAGTGGTGGTGGGATGCTGGGGGAGAGGGCTGTTGGGGGGATGGGAGGTACATCCTAAAGATAGAGATGACCCTTCCTCAGATCTCTGGATTCCTAAATAAGAACCCTAAAGACAACCAAGAAGATGGGCTGTGTCCCCAGGTGAACAAACTGCTTCTATATTTGAATGTTAAATGTCATCTAATACAAAAATTCTGTTGATGTTACAAGTGAGTTACAAGTATTTACATAATTGCTTAGTCAGTGAAGTGATTACCTCAAAATCATGAGGACAGAGTTTATATCCACGGAGCCTATGTCCGAGTCTGGGTATAGTAGCACCTGGAATCCCGGTATTGAGATGGGAAGTGGAGGTAGGAGGTCCCTGGGCTTAGAGGCCAGCCAGCCTATCCTGTTCCTTAAGGTTTCAGTCCCATGGATAACCTGTATCAAGCAAAAGGTGAGAAAGGGTTTAAGGACTGATACCTGATCACATGGACATTGGGAATGCTTGTATAACACACACACACACACACACACACACACACACACACACACACACACTGGACATCCCAATACATTCATAGAGAAAACTTTGTGGACAGTGGGAAACTTTACTGAGTTGTAGATTTAGCAACACATTGCAGCTGTCTGCATGCCTGTGCATATATATGCAACCAATAATAAAAGGATATGTATGTAGGCATTTGCCTGTGCAGACACAAGCATGAATGTGTGCATGCATGTGAGTATTTGTCTGTGCTTATACACATATACTTGGTGTTTCTCTTCTGTGCCTTTGATTTCCCTAGAAGTGCTTCGGGAGAGTATTTTGAATGATGTGCGGACATGTTAGACTCTCTTTGCAGACGCATGCATTTCTGGGAGCCATAGATTTAGAGATGGAATTTTCCTAAGTTATGTCAAGGAGAAATGGGTGCCAAGATATAGGGTATAATTAGAATTTGTTAAAGTGTATTCTTGGCAGCTACCTATTTAGTACACATTTTATGTGTTTTCCCATCTCTTTCAAGGTGAGAGTCAATTGCTTGCCATCTTTTAACATTATGTAAACTTTTCTGAAGATGATCCTGTCGATATGATGAACTGTGGAATTCATGTCGATGTCTGGAAACCATATTAAACATGTTTAGACTCGAGTTTTCTCCTAAGGACTCTGCCAAAGACAAACGTGATGCCTTCACGTTGAAATGGATGTCTCAGACAACGATTATTAGACAAAATCACGAATTCTTCAAAGTCATGCATCTTTTAATAAGGGCAACCCACCCAGGATTGCAACGTCAGCACCATTTGCATAAAAAAACCATACGATTTACCCAGAAAGTAGAAGGCTAAGAGAGGAGGTGGGGGTGGGGTGAGAGAGGGATGGTGGGAACACAGTAAAGGGAAGACACACAACTCGAAGGATAAGTGTGGAGACTTTCATGTTCCTGAGGAAAACAGAACTTGAGGAGTAAAGGAAGAGAAGCGTCAAAGCGGTGACAGGACTCAGCTGTTCAGGTTGCCCTCAGGAATGTCATCTGAGAGGTCAGGCAGGATGACAGGGTGCTGGTGCATGGGTCAGCACAGACGAGGCCCTGAGGGGAAAAAAAATGTGAACCCAACTAAATCCACACTGTCCATCATCTCACCAAGAGCTTTAGACTCTAGGAGCTGGAGAACCCCCTGAAATTTAGAATTGAATTACATTTGAAAGAAAGGTCAACTGTAATGAACTGGAAGTCACCTGTCCTTCTTCAGACACACGCTAAAGATGCTGGAGTGTGCATTTTTAATAGAATGTTCTCCAGAAAATGCAAACCAACAAAATTTGCACACGATGCCCCCTGTGCATCCCAGAAAACAGAAAGAAGAAGCAGCGGAACTCACGCAGTAGGTCCAACTCTAATCGGACGAGCTTGGAGCAAGGGCAGGACTCCTGGCCCCTTAATGTTAACAGGACTCATCTCTTCTCTTAATGTGGGAAGAGGGCAGAGAGGAAGTAAATGTATTTTGATCTTTCCGTACTTCTTAGGTCTGCGGTTACTTAACTGAATAAGTATCAATCACAGCTTTTTAAAGTATATCAAATAGCAGTTAATATGTATCTTTCCCATTTACTCTCTCTCTCTATATATTACATTACTGTGGTCCAGTATTTGATCACACACACACACACACACACACACACACACACACACACACACACATGAGAGAGAGAGAGAGAGAGAGAGAGAGAGAGAGAGAGAGAGAGAGAGAGAGAGCGAGCCCAGGCTGGCTTCAAATTTCGTATAAAAGTGAGAATGTCTTGAACTCCTTGTCTTCTTATCTCTCCCTCCCGAGTGCTGGGGTTATATCCTTGCATCATCACACCCTGTTTATGTCTTGGTGCAGATGGAACCCAGGGCCCCATGGATGCTTGGCAAGAACCCCATCAACTGTGCTCTCCCCGCCCCCCAGCCCATGCTTGCAATTCTCTGAACTTCAGTTGATATGATGGTGTTACTGTGTGTCCAAGGAAAAAACTCACTCTTCCCTAACAGCACACACAGAAAGCCAATCGGCCCTGCAGCCTGCTACCTCCCTTCCCCAAGTTTGACTTTTCTACAAGATGCTATCCTGCCATGATTGTCCTCCTCCCTTTAGGTGTACTCTCTCCATTCCAAAATGCTCCTGGGTTCCAGATTATTCTTCCCTTCTCAGGTTCAAAGCTGAAGGTTTGGAGTTATTGAAAGTTGGAATTTCAAGGCTTTGAAGTCCCCAATCACCCTAGACCCTAACTGTCCTACTCCGAGTCTTCAGCAAACAGTAGTGGAATTATCAACCACTACCCAGGACCTTTTGCTTTTGTTGAATGTGAAATGTCCCTGACGTGGATCACCAGCTCGGTACACCATTTCAGAAGCCGTGAGATCTTTGTCATGGGAAACACTGCTTTTGAAGGAGTTCACTATGGGTGGGTGTTGAAGGTTAGAGTTCAGTCCCACGCTCAGTACTGTTCTCTGATTCCTGAATTGTGAGCTCTCCAGCACTGTGAATTTCACAGTGCCCTTGGCTTGATGATGGACCGAGTCCTCTGAACTGAAACAAATCTGTCTTCACCTAAGTGTGTCGTCCAGGTGCCTTGTTCCTGCATTGTGAAACTCTAACATTTGGAAGCCTCTCTGAATCCTGCCTGATAGGCCAGCAACCTCTTCCATGTGTCAGCCCATTTCTGGCCCTTTCTTACTATAGTCTATTTGCAGTGGCAAAAGGGAGTCCATGAAAGTGAAAACCAGTCGTGCTATTTGGTGCAAAATTCTCAAGTAAGACAGTCCCCTAATCCACAGCCAAGAGTCAACACCACTTCAAAGGCCAACATGTCTACCTCAGCACTTACCTGAACCATCTTCATTACCTCTCTTCCCCAGCCCCCAGTGTCCAGTGCTGTCCTCCCCAGCCCCCAGTGTCCAGTGCTGTCCTCCCCAGCCCCCAGTGTCCAGTGCTGTCCAGAGTCTCTCCCCAGCCCCCAGTGTCCAGTGCTGTCCAGAGGACAGTTGGTTTGTTTCCTGTATGCCTCAGGTCCTAAGCCTTTTTATTTCCTGACTGTAAAAGCCTTTTTGGTGTAACCTGCTGCTCTCCCTTGTGTTCTGAGGGAAGCCATCCCTGACTTCCCACCCATCCAATTTCTCATCTCCCTTTTCTCCCTTAATTGCTTTAAGTTTTACCTTCAGAGGCTGTCCATGTCTGACTTACTGCCTGGATTCACTCATTTGCTCTTATGTTTTCAAGCCGGAACACAGAAGCTTCTCTGTGTGGATGCATCTCGGGTTATAGAAAGATGCTTAGCATTCAGTAGATGCCTGTTCCACATCTCTTCAAACGGATGAGTTAGGGCCTGAGAGATGGCTCAGTGCAGAAGAGCGCTTGCTGCACATGCATGGGACCTGGGCTTAGATCCCAGCTCCCAGGTTAGGCGCCGTGCATAGCTGTGTGCATGTTGGCACCCCTAGTGCCCTGAGTGGCAGGAATAGGAGGACGCCCGGGGTTTGCTGGCTTGCACCTTAGCTCTGGGTCCATGAGGACTCTGTCTCAGATGAGTGAGGTAGAGAGAGATAGAGCAGGGCACCCTGACATCATCTTTGGCCTGCACACATGCTTATACACAGTCATATGCAAGAATCACACACCATATAGACACAGATACATACATCCACACACCCCAAAACATTAAAAGTGAAACCATTCAATATATAGGGTCCAAATAAAGAAGAATGGACTCGATTTAAAAAGATAAGAAAAAGCAAGGAGCTGAAAATTGCTAGTAATAGAATTAAGAAAGCATATGTTTCTCCTCTCACTATGAAATAGCGCACACTTATATTTCCAGTATTTGAAATGAATATCCTTCCCACAGAGAGCAAAGAAACAGAAAAAAGTGAGCTGAATTGGGTTTAGTGACAATTTTTAAAAAATTTGTTGTATGAGTTTACGTGTGTGGGTGCCTTTCTACATCTATGTCTGTCTATGCCCAATGTTCACACACATGTCTTGTGCCCACAGAAGGCAGAAGACTGTCTTAGAGTCCTCAGAATTGGACGTAGAGGCAGTTGTGAGCTACCACGTGTGTGCTGGGGATTGAACCTGGGTCCTCTTAACCCCTGAGTCATCTAGTGAGGAATTGTCAAACATTGTTAACATTGATAACATTGATAAAGAGTGGCAAGAGTTCTATGTTGCACTAGTACCTCCAATTCCAAGGACTCTAAGACCTTCTTCTGCCCTCCATGGGTGCCGGAACATAGACATAAGTGTAGCAGGGTTCCGCCACACATGAACTAATAAAACAAATGTAGTTAGTTGGTTGTAGGATTTGAAAGCCACAAAACTAGATTCTCCCGAGGAGATTCTCCTAAAGAGATATTTACTTTGCAGATTTGGCCTCTGACAAAGAAACTCCAGTGCCGTGTGGAAAAGGGGTAGAAATGCAGATTCTCAGGTGCCCTCCCTGTCTTTGGAGGAGAAAGTGTGGGTTCTCATTTGTGTTCTAGGAGAACTGGCTTGTGGGGGGTGGTAGAGAATGTTTTTCTGCTGACTGTTCTGAGCATTTCCCCTTCTTCACAACATACCCCCCCACCATCACCATCATCACCATCACCACCATCACCACCATCATCACCACCATCATCCTGTCTCAGATCTACCCCCTACATCGTGTTTGCTTCCCCCTACTGACCCGTCTTCTGTTTTTTTCCTCACCATTTCCCCCATCTTTAAACAGAAAACAATGGTTTTGAACATCTTCCTTGAGTTCCCTCTCCCTTCCAGTCACTGTCTGTCCCATTTTCTCCTTCTTTTTATAGCACAGCCCAGAATAGTTCTGTAAAACTCCTCTCTGTCTTTCTTTTGAGTACACAGCACCAGGCCTTCCCACTAACACTCCACTAAGTGGCTCTTCCCGAGGTCGCTCTCAGTGACCTCGAAGGAGACATTCACTCCTGACTGTCCCCATCCAGCGGCAGCAGTTGAACGTTTATTTCACTCTGTCAAAATCTTTTAACTTTTCTTGATTCCTTCTTGGTCTCCTTTGGTTGTATCTTCCTATGTTTTAAATCCTAAATATGTCCCAAGGTTTCATACCTATATGACTTCATCTGCCTCTGATAAATTCTATCTCTTAACCCAACTATTACAGTGAATTCTAGAGTCCAACGTGGACTCTAGTTCACTATAAACATTTGGTCCTTAACAGACTTCTTGGGAACAATGGCCAACTTCAAGGTCCTGCACATCCCTCTTAGACTCCCTCCACCACAGCCCCAGACAGTGTGATCTCGTCCTTTTGCTGTGTAGGCTTCAAACACCGAGGTGTCTTTTGCTGACTTTTCTCCCTGGAGCCATGACCAATCCAACAGCAAATTCTGTTGCTTCTCTGAATTTAAACATCTTCTCTGCTACCTTGACCCAACGTATTCTGCTGTCTGGCCTGAGGGACATGGTGTCCCTCTCGATGGGCTCATTTCTTCTCTGGTCTAATGACCGATGATCCTCAGAACTGATCAGGATTCATGGCCCCACCCAGATCTTCTGTGAGCTGGTGTTCCTCCCAAGCACCGTGTTCCCACCATAGGACTTCCTTGCGTACCCCATGCAACATCCCCACCTTAGGCCCACTGAGTGCTACCTTAGTCTAGACCACGTCTCCTCCAGGTATCTACCTTGCTTTCTTCCCATGTCACTCCTTGTCATAGGGTTTATTGCTGTGAACCGACACCATGACCAAGGCAACTCTTAAAAGGACAACATTTAATTGGGGCTGGCTTATAGGTTCAGAAGTTCAGTACATTATCATCAAGGCAGGGACATGGCATCATCCAGGCAGGCATGGTACAGGAAGAGCTGAGTTCTATATCTTCATCTGAAGGCTGCTAGTGGAAGGCTGACTTATAGGCATCTAGGATGAGGGTCTTAAAGCCCACACCCACAGTGACACACCCACTCCAAGAAGGCTGCACCCACTTCAGGGACACACCTTCTAATAGTGCCACTCCCTGGGCTGAGCATATACAAACCATGACACTCCTCAAAGGTTACAACCCAGTAGTAACATAGCTCACCTTGTGACCCCATTTGTCTCTCCTTGAATCCCAGCACGGTGCTACATGTGGTCTGTTCTGTGCTGTTTGTCTCTCTTCCACACTCAAGTGCAGAGCCATGAAAGTATAAATTACTCACACCCTTGTCCTCCTCTGGTGTTCGTAGCAGTGCGTGGCCCACCCAAAACAATTCTATGTGTTTATTACAAATTAATGAAAATCTGGGCTCTCTATTAGACTCACCCACAGGCTGAAGGGTGCTTTTAAGAGAGAAGAATTTGCAGATTTCTGCAGCAACTTTGTTAGTAACAATCCCTTTCTACTTGTCTCTTAGTGACTCACGGTTCAGAACTAGCTTGATTTCACTCACTGTCTTTCAGGGTCAGAAGGAGATGAAGCAAGTACACCACTTGCTTTGCACAACATTTAACTTAGCCTTATAGGAGGAGACCAGGGAAGCCCAAAGCACTAGCAATCAAGATTCTTAATATATGTTAATGGAATATTATAACAAGTCAAAATGAGTCACATATCTGATGAACATCACACGGAACTTTTAAAAGATAGGACACACTCTGCTGACTTCGGTTTAGATCAGTTTGCAGGGTGCCTTAACTGATTTAGTACCAGGTGTATTTCCTGACATATGCGAACCATTAGATGAAGGGCTGCCTGACTGGAAAGATGAATGAAGGCCAGTAAAGAAGGTTGGAAGGGTGAACTAAGGCTTGCTGTAGGTCCACCATTGATCAAGATGCTTATAATATGGCCATGAGCTGAGGCTCTCTTCACCCTGGGGATAGTTACCAGTCCCACTGTACATGTGCAGAAACTGAGGTCTGGAGGAGTGGACAACTTCAATGATCAGTTCCTACCCCAACCAGTGGCAGTGCTGGGCTTCACCCAGCTTCATGGGCTCTTCTGTTTGTAGGAAGCTTGATAGTCTCTGCAAGACAACATCAGGAGATGGCCCTGAGGAAAGGAATCTGAGCAAGTTCACGTGGACACCAAAATAAATCATGAGAACACAGGAAAAACAGCCCACAGATGTCATGATCTAAACACTAGGCTGGAGAAATTAATATGGAATTACTTTATGAGACACGCTGAACATGTGGAACAACTTATAAGCCTGGGGTATTACTGTTGGTTTTTTTAATGGCACCATTGGATTCATGACCCAGAGTATGGTATAAAAGAAATGAAAATTAAGGCCAAGGACTGCCCTATGTTCTCTAAAGCAGAGAGTTTGCACTGATTTTTTTTAAAAAAATCATCATAAGCCATAGACCCTCCTTTTTAGCAAGAACATAAGCACAACATGCTCTTGAGGACATGGGCAGCCTGAGCAGCGTAGCATTGAGTGGTGGTTGGCTCACTAGAGGACACAGATGGAGAACACTTGAAAGTGTATTCATTGCAATGGGCAGTGACCTTAGGCACACTCACCTGGACTCTGTGGGGCAGACTCTGTGGGGCAGACTCTGTGGGGCAGACTCTGTGGGGCAGACTCTGTGGGGCAGACTCTGTGGGGCAGACTCTGTGGGGCAGACTCTGTGGGGCAGACTCTGTGGGGCAGACTCTGTGGGGCAGACTCTGTGTTGAGTTTCTACTGTAGACTTACTATTCAGAATGCATAAACGTGTAAGGAAGTTCCCAGTGCTCACATGGCAACCAGTATGACCCCTGTGCACTGCACAGACCCTCTGCAAAGAAAGGAACCTTGTAGATGGACGTCCTATGAGCAATCAGCCACCATCTTTGTCATCTGGACTGTGCTTGCTTGCAAGAGCACATCATGACAGGGCTTATAGACTGTAGAAATGTTGTCAGAGGAGGGTCATTGAACCCTCACCTGCATTCCACATGCTTCTCTCACCCTGGAACTCCATCTCAATTGCAGCAGTTATGTTGGAGCCTCAGGAGGGGCTAGACTATGTAGGCTGCGGGGGTTACTCGGGAAGGAGTCCTATGAGGATGCAGAGCAGCTGTGATGCCTGTTGGGTCAGGTTTTCCTTTGCTAACGCTTCTGTGTCATCTGTGCTCCAGTAGGTGCCACCTCAACTGTACTCTGTAAGTGCATTGTTTCCTCTGACTGAACGTTGATGGAATCATACTTTGGTTTGTCCTTGGGACCTTTTGAGGAAGGGAATGAATCCCTGCAATGTCTGGCTTAGGTGATAGGATGTGACAAAACCAGAGATGAGTTTTGGGGTAGCAATTGCTCTGGTCCTAATGGGAGTGAGGAGTCAGGCCATTTAGGACCTGCTGTCCAAGTGGCAGGGGCTCCTGAGGGGACCAGGAAGGTATGACAGAAGCAGTGTATGACACCTACTCACTAGGCAAATGGGATAGTGTTAACTACAGGGTGGGGAAACAGTTTATTTAGTGGAGACCTAAGAATGGGGGTTAGGTTTTAGGGGCTTTGATGAGCCCCATTATGCCAGTTGATGTGGAGGAAGGAGCTCTTGTGGGGTGGAAACTCCAACAGCTAATTCCCTAATAAGGCAGCCAGGGGTGCCTGCAGGTAAGGGCTAGGCAGGGTGACTGCATTAAAAGTGCTAGCCAAGGGTCCACCAGTCCTAGTAGCCAGGCATATACAACATTACATTGCTTCATGTTGTGGAATGCTTCCTTGGAGCACAAGGGCCACCACTGTGATCAGAACAACTGTCACTGATAATGGAGGCCCTCAAGGTCTGTTGACTGATGTTCCCTCAGTGACTAAGGTACTGGGTAGGTTGTTGGGCTTGTTGGACCTTCTCCAGAGATTACAGCTGCCTCTGCTGGCCATTTTGCACAATTCTGCTCCAATCGCATATGCCCTGGTCTCAGGAGTGCTAGGGTATCTAGTCTGGGGACCTAATGGATAGGAACTCCATCTTTGTGACTATAGGGGAGCCATCATCCATGCTGGGTGATCTACTTCTTCCAGAAAGGGGCTTCTCTTTAACATTTCCAGAATACTCCAGGACAAAGCCAACAGCTAGGGGACCAAAGGTTCGTTCAGAACAGGAACCTGGGGGGGGGGGCAGGCCACATTCAGACCGTAGTGTTCCTCTTTCATCCGTGTATGATTTTCTGGGCCCCTGTGAGTTCCTAAGGAGACAGATCCTCCAGTTCATTCCATGCACTGGGCCTGGGAGTGCCTCCCCCACCACTATGGTATCATTCTGTATGTTCTTGAGGACTAGGAACTTGATTCTTATTGATTTTTAGAGCACATTTAAAATGATCCAGTCATTGAGTTACCAAATGCCACAGTGGAAATAAATGAGCCACTTTAAAGCAGTCATTTCAATAGAGCAGCATAGGCCTAAGGTGCTGGCTTTCAATAGAAGGTTAACTAATTCAGTGTCTCTTAATAGGAGGATAAATGTCAAGAAATCCTGGGAGCAAGTATCTTTGATATTTCTTCAGTTAAGTACATGCCTGTGGGTGAAAACCCTGAATTAATGCATACTTCTGGCCTATGAGACATCATCACAGTGAATTATAATCTAACACATAGGCTCAAGGAGGGCTGAGGCCTATGCAGAAAAGAACCCTTGAAGAACTCTATTGAGAACCGGCTTTGAGACTGGGCGGGCCTGACACTCTTCTGGGCCTTTTCATATCTGTGTTTTCCTCTGCTTTTAATTCTTTTTGTCCATATATTTAAGAAGGAGTTAGATTGTAAATATTCATTCATTCATTCATTCATTCATTCACTGAAAAATAATTGGGAACTGCTCACTTACATTAGGAGAGAATCTTATTAGACAGATAACTCCAACTGCCTTGCAGTCTAGTAGGGAAAGACACATATCAACTCAAATCATTCAAATAAAGTAAATTTTATAAATATAATAACTACAGAGGGAGAAATGCTTTGAGCCTTACAGATATTCAAATGGGGGAGGTGGATTGAGTATTTCAATGCGGTATTGTATTTCATGGAAAGGGTAGTGTAGAAAAATGGTTTACAACCACATTCCTTCCACTCAAAAATAGTTTTAAAAGGTCTCATAGGGGAAAAAAAAATCCCCAAACCAAGCCCTTTGTGCTCTTTTGCTGGGCAGGAAGAGAAGTGATGTTGTGACAGTTTGTATGAGAACTTCTCATAGGTAGAAACTGAATGTTGTGAGGAAAAGCCAAGCTCCAGAAGCCCAGGAATGGGTGGGACTCTTCTGGGAAGATGGCTCACTTGTCCAGGGATGGTGAAACATTTACAGAATGTAGTTGATCTTTGGTGGCTTCCTAGGCTCTTCTTTCTTCCACCCCTTTTCTTCTACCTTTCAACCTCTAACACTAGATAAGAGAGAAAAAAGATAGAGAGGAAAGGAAAGAGATCCCTGAATAAAGTCAGGGGTTGCAAAGGGGCTACGTTATCATTTGAGTATTCCTGCTGATTGGGGCATGGAGTTCTTTCAGGACAAATTTGTTATTCGCTATCAGGATATCTAATTTCTTCTTGTTTCTTCTTTGTGCATAACATAACAAACGAAGACCAACAACAAAACCAACCAACGATCCACCGACTCCCCCTCCCCCCACCTCTCAGGGCCCTAGCATTTCTCTATCCTCTGAAAGGTCCCCAGAATTCTAAACATCACACAATTCCAGAAACTGTCTGCAGGTGGCAAAAATCACACCCCTGCAAGAGCAGTAGGCAAATCATAGTCATCTGCTATGGATAGTCTGATGCAGCCCCAATATCCACACATTTTTTTTCTTTTTTAAAGAAACTAAAATTCTAAAACTGTCACTACAAGAGAATAAGGAGGGCAGTGGACAAGATGCCAGTTAGTGTGAGATGTGCCTTTCCCATGAGCCTTTAAGTTGTTAAGCTATTAGCTTCATCTACACCAAGTAAGAGTGGATAGTCTTTGGACTCTTCCAATAGCTTTATAATGGGTTCAATAATTTCTATGGGACCAAAGAAAGATGTTTTATCAAGTAGGATAACTCCAAGGGAAATACTAAGTCTGCTTTTTTGGATTTTTTTTTTGTTTTGTTTTGTTTTTGTTTTTTTTTAAGTCTGCTTTTTTGGATGCCAAACTGCTACCCAGGTGTCTAACATCTCCAGGCCTCTTGCTCTCCCTCCATGTGGTCTCTGTGCATGTCAGGGCAACAGCGTCTTTTCTTACTGCATATCCCACAGCTGACAGGAGTCCACTCTTCCAGGTTTGTGCTTTTGCTTGTAAGTAAGGAAGTTGACATGGCAGGCCTCCTGTATGGAACATGGGGTGTAAGGCTATATGATGTATCACAGTCAATGTCCAGGCAGACATTTCAAAGAAACCTCAGGAAATTTTTCACCAAAGCACCTGGCACCTGTGAGAAACAAAAACAAAGACCTAACCCATCAAAGCCTACAGTTCTGGGACAGTCTCTGAATGTATCAACCTTGCCTTTTGGCTTCTGTAATTCTGCTTCTGGCTAACAGTTCTTGTTAACCGGAGTATGTCAACCCAGAATGTGGTTTTTGTTCTTAAAAAATTTTCATGCTGAGAAAGGCTCCGTGCTACACTGGGTTCCTGAACATCTCATATAATCACTAACTGGCTAATAAGTGCTTTCTATTGACTTAACTCCCCACTCTAAAATACCTTCCCCATCAAGACCAAGCCCTTGCTGCTCATTGTGGTGGCTTCGAAAGCAGCTGCTCCCTTGTTCTCCATTCTTCTCATTTTCTCTCTCCTGCTCTTGGAGTCATCCCTTTGATTGACTACCCACATCCAAGCCCCTGCATCCCAGGGCCCACCACAAGGTGGAAAATGGTAAATATCCATGTGTTTTGACAAGACACCATGAATATGAAACTTCCAGTCCTCTCACCACGACTTGGAGAGAACTGCAGAACACAAGCAGTTGACTCTCCCTGCCTTTCCTCTGAGAATGAGGATTGCTTACGTCCGCATTGTGGAGACAGAGGCAGTGCTGCTCAGAGTGAACTGAGCCACGTATAGGACACTGCCCTCCACATGATGCCACTCATGCTACGCCAGCCCAGAAAGGAAGTGCTCCTGTCATCTCCAACCCTGTGTGGTGTCCACTGTGTCCTAGCCTTGGACAGCCACAGGAATATGTTGGTTCTGCCCCCACACTCAGCTTCCATTCCATTCTCGGGCATCTATCAGCCAAACCTGGAGGACAGGGGCATGCTTGGCTTCAACGGCACAAGACCGCTCCAGAGACCTGTTACCTGACCCTTCGTTAGTGAATTCCTGTTGGCAGTTGCCAACTTTCATCTCTACCCTGCTTCTTGGATTCACTTGGCTTTTGTTATGTGTTCCTTAATTCTGTAGCTGGGCCAGCCTGCAACTCAGCCTCTGACAAGGGCCCCATATTGGGTGCTTTGCCTGAACCATCCTGGGACCTTCCCACCCATTTCAGAGCTTTCCCTTCTTTCTGTGTGGGCACTGAAAGCCAATTCTCTCATAGATCTCATATTGTGTGAGGCCCTGTACAAGGAATTTGAATGCAACAGCCCCACTCTCCTCTCAGTGTGTGTGTGTCTATGTGTCCCGTGTGAGTATGTGTACATGTGTGTGCAGACGTAGAGGTCAGAGGTCCCCTGGACTCAGACAGGGTCTCTCAATGACTGAACCTGACTAGACTCAGAGCTCTCCAGTTTGGGCCTAGGCTGGGCGGTCTGCAGGCCTAAGCAGTTCTGGTGCCTGGCTCATTCAGGGATGGGATTACAGGCGCATGTGCCCACACTTACTATGAGTGCTAGAGATCCAAACTCAGGGCTCTGCATAGTGGGGGCTCTCATTGCTAAGCTGAGCCATCTTCTGAGGGTGACAGGCTTTGCTCTTAGGATGCTTGTGGCTGACTGAGGGCAGGGATGAATTTCTTCAGTAGTGAGTACTTCCCAACGCTGACTGAGCTTGGCCTCATGCTTTGTGTGAGTCAATGTGACTTTAACAAGTTGGCTTAAACAGAGGCTTTATAACGATTGCCTTGAAACCATCCTCAAATAAAGCAAGGATCGTGCCCAGGCTTGCCTATATGAAAGACATGCAAATGTAAGAGACCCGGGGGAAGGACTTATTGTCCCAGCGGAGCCTGTCTTAGAGCAGCATGCAGCCATCCAGTGCCATATTAAAGCATCCCACTCAGGTTACGAGTCCCTTACCCAACATGCTTGAACAAGCCCTAATGAGACTCTATTTGTCACACTGACCCACAGAATAATGAACAACACGAAATGCCCTGCTCCCGAGACTCAAACGAAATGAAGGAAGAGGGGACAGAAAGGCAGTCAGAGCCAAGACATCACAAAGCCTGCGGTTATATAGTGTCTTTTCAACTTGACAGGACACTCACAGCCATGAAGCCTCAACAAAGTCTCAACCTAAATAGTGACTCACATAGTGACCATACAAGTTGGCATGCCAGCATGGATGGGTAAAATTCCTCAGGGCCCCATGCCTAGGTGAAGAGCTACAGGCAGTAGATGGCTGCCAAGAGGGCGAAGACTTTGTTTGCCAAGGACAATCTGCATAGATCCGTCAACGCCAAGTGGTCAGCCCTGAGCACATGTGCATATGAGTAACATTAAATGGACTCAATAAGGGGTGTGTGTGTGTGTGTGTGTGTGTGTATAAAACAGTAAGCAGAAGAGGTTATAAACACAAGAGGGAGGTAGGCAGAACAGGAGGAGTTAGAAGGGGAAGAAAGAAGTTGAAATGGTATTGATGCAGCATACACGAAATTCTTAAAAGCTTTTAATGAAAATATTCTTGGGGAGCAAAAACAGAAATGCCAATTGTTTAGGTCCCGGAGGTGGGAAGCAGACACCGCCTGCAGCGGTGGTGAACAGATTCAGTGGCCCCGGTCATGGAGGTGTAACCGTGCTTCAGAGATAGTTTTCAGAGACATGGCTCAGCAGTTAAGAGCATGCCCTGCTCTTGCAGAGGACCAATATGGTGGCTCACAGTCATCTCTAATTGCACAGCGTTTCACATGGTGCAAGTCCATGCAAACACTCAGACACAGAAATATGATTTTAAGAAAATGTGTTATGTTTTGCTTATGACAAATAGGCAACCAGAAAGAGCTGCAGTTGAACCTGCCTCAGGATTTATGTGTGTGTGTGGCCCATTTGTGGATGTGTGTGGTGTCTGCACGGGGATGCACATGCATTTGTGAATGCGCTCAGCCTTGCACGCGCCTGTGAGGCTAGAGCTGAGTGTGTTTCGCTGTCACTCTCTGCCTCACTCCCTTGAGACACAGTCTCTCACTGAACCCCAAGCCCTCCAGTTTTAGGCTAGGTTGCTGGCTGGTGGGTCCGAGCAACCCCCTTCCTCAGTCCCCCCCCCCCACCAGCTCTGGGTGCTGAGGATCTGAATTCAGATTCTCCTGCTTGCACTAATCCACTGAGGTGTCTCCACAGCTTCCTTCTCAAATATTTAAAAAAATATATATTTTTGAAGTTGCCCAGGAGAAAAAGAGAAAAGGAAAAACCAAAAGAAGAAAATAACTGAAGGGTTGTTCTAGGATAGATTGATTTCCTTTTTGGAAAAAAAAATAATGTCTCATCTAAAAATTGAGTGTGTTCTGGGGACATTCAAACCCAATGTTTGTGTTACAAATGACATTCTAAGGCCATTTCCATAAAGGCCGGCGGATCTGAGACTGGCATTCAGCAAATATTTCCAACAACCCTTGCATTTACTGTCACTTTGAGGTCTCGATGCTGAGCTGTGAGTGGAAAGAGAGTGCATCCGTGGACCTCAGAGAGTTGGCAATGCCTGACAGATACTTATCTGAGCCGTGCGCATCAGGAATCTGGAATGGAAACCTCCTAAGAATAGCCAGTCTCACGAAATTTCCAATCCCTCTTGTTTTTGGCAGAAGTGAAAATTCCGTGGAGATGGCTCATGTCGCAAGACTTCTGTGTGGTGCTGGCTAGCACCAGTGAGGAGAACGGCCCGAGGGAAGAAGGCCAAACCAGCGTGGCTGCGTGTTTTCACGCCTCTGAAAAGGTCTGGGTTTGGCTTCAAGTAGGAAAGAGCACTTGAGGTTTGTATTCCGTGCCAGGTTTTTCAAATGCCATTCACCTGACTCAGGGGACTCTGAGCACTGGTGGGAACAGAGGGAGGGAGTGAGCTTTGAATAGTCTTGATGCTCAGACATACTTTGAACAAGACTCCTTGCTGGGAGCCAGAACAGGATACTGCTGGAGCAGGCTGTTCTCACACACCCCTTGCTGGGGATCAGAGGGTCAGTGTTTGTTTGATGGTCAGAAATTCATTAGGTAGAGATTCACCAGTGATGCCTGACATCCTGATGTGGATGGAATGACATCCGGATGTGGATGGAACTTGGTCTGTCTCTTTAGATGACCGAAGAAAGGAAAGGAAGGGGGACCAGATCACCTAGTGCACTCAGTGTACTGTTTTCTTTGGAATAACCCACCATTTGCTCCTTCTCCACTGCCCTGCAAGTACTTCCGACTCTTGCATGGCAGATTCCACCTTCTCATGCAAACTAGACTCAGACATCAGCCTTCTGTTGGCCAACCATGGCAAGCTGCTGTCTCTGCTCCTGTGCATATTCACAGTTGAATTTTAATCACAGAATTGTGTTCTTTGTATGTTGCCTAGGACACTGCTGAAGCTTGTCACGTGGAAATGACCCCATATTACCCAACTGTGACTATAATTCCCTTTCTGTACAGCAGGAACCTTCCACCAATACTAAATTCATCCCTGTGAGTCTACTCTTGGTCGTCAACTTGACTACATCTGGAATTAACTAAAACCCAAGCAGCTGGGTACACCCGTGAGGGATTTTTCTTAATTAAAAAAAATTTAGGAAGAGCCACCTTTAATCCAGATCTTTTGAGGTGAGAAGATCCACCTTAAATCTGGGCAACACCTTCTGTGACTGCCTATACAAAGCACAGGGAAGAAGGAAGCACGTGCTCACTGATTCACCCATTCTAGCAAGCTTACTCCTTCACTGGCAGTAGAGCCTAATTCTCTGGGCTTCCAGTCTATACTGAAGACCAGCTAATAAGTCCAGCCTCATGGAATGAACAACTATTACTGGATCCTTGAACTTTCCATTGGTAGACAGCCATTGTTGGACTAGCTGGACCAAGTCTGTAAGTCACTCTAGTAATCTGTCTGTCTACCTGCCTGCCTGCCTATGTATCTATGTACCTATGTTATCTATGTATCCATCCATCCATCCATCCATCCATCCATCCATCCATCCATCCATCTGTTTTTATGTATGTCCGTCAGTCCATCCATCCATCCATCCATCCATCCATCCATCCATCCATCCATCCATCTGTTTTTACGTATGTCCGTCAGTCCATCCATCCATCCTTCCATCCTTCCGTCCATCCATCTTCATTCTATGAGTTATGTTCCTTTAAAGAGCCCTGGCTAATGCAAGCCTTATCTCTCAGCCCCTTAGATTACAAACCGTTTGTCACTCCCAGAGTGACTTTTGTTCCAGAAGCTTTTGCCAGTCCTCACCAACATTTTTATCGTACTGCCAGTCTTTCCATGTGTGAATATAAAATGTGAACACACAGCCACTGGGTGCTGCTTTCCCACCAACGGGCCCATGCTCAGGTGCTAATCTAAAGCAACGTCACCTCTGCACATCAGCACTAAATCATCTGATGTTTCTCTGAGGTGCTCCTTGACACAGACATGCAGAAGCCTTTTCCATGAAGCTCATGGGATAAACGCCATCTGATTCTGTTTATTCTTCAGGGTTCCAGTGGCTGGCAGCTTCATCGGATTATAGGCCAAGAGCACATTAATGAGACAAAGGTCAGAGGTCACACACTGGTCGAGTGAGCATGACTGTTACATTCCCTTTTCCAGTCTCCTCTGCACAGGCAACTCTGCCGTGAATCAGTGTCATCTCGCAAATGGTGCCTAGGGAAGCAGAGTTCAGGTGAGGCTTGCTGCAAGCCCTCTCTCAGCCCCGAAAAACCCAGCTGAGATAGCTTGCTTTATATGATGTGCACACATTTGGGTGCACAGGAGGGATTTTTCACATGGGAACAAAAATTTGTCTCTTGCACAATTTTTATAGTGTGAATCGTCTCTGCCTGATGGAAGGATGAGGTTACTTCTTACCAACATTTAATGTGTAGAATCACATGGTGCCAGTGTGCGCCCAGATGCCTAAGATCTGGGCTGGAAACCCCACAACAGAGCTTGTGCTACCTCAGGGTCACCCCACCGCCTTATGCTCCCTGCTCAGCTGGGTTTTGTTACAGCGTTAGCAGAGCACCAATGTGGTTCCACAGTCTGGGTCTGGTATTGGATGACACGCGGGCTGATTTTGGTGGTTTGAGCAGACTGGTAGGGGGTTATGCAAACCAGAGTAGTTTTCCTTCCCAACAGTAAGAAAACATGTTAAGAATTTTACTGCTCATAGTCAGGGCATCTCTCTCCCCTCTCCCTCACTCTCTTCCACTGTCCCCATTGCTCCGCACTCTTGGACACTCCTTGAAGTTTGCTGTCACTTTTATGGTCTCTGAATGTCCCTCTACTCTGATTTAATTGCTTTCTTATCTCAGCAAACACCCCTTGAAACTCTGCTGTAATTCCCCCCTCTCCCCTTTTCTATCCCAACCCACTGAAAACAAACCAGGTAATAAAACTGATAGCATCCCTAATGTAATAAAGAGAGAGAGAAGGAAAAAAAAAGATAATCAATGCAATTTAGATAAGGTGAAAAAAAAAAATCAAGTAAAAGCCGGTATGGACTGAGGCCAGCAGTTCATCTGTTTGTGTTAATAGGTTCCAGCCACAGTGCGCCAGGCACAGGACGGCTGCTTGCTTGCCGCTGTGCTTAGCAAGCACATGGGCTTAAAAACAAACTTTGACAATGGAGATCTCTTTGTCCTTTCAGGGATGGAAAGCATTATGTACTTCAAAGCACACGAAGCCTGATTTGAAAATATAGTTTGTGCCTGTGCTGCTGGGCTATCGGGTGGGTCTTTAAATCGCACAAGGCACACGGATGACTTGTGTGTAAACAGTACGGCAGCCGCCAGCTAGTAAGAACAAACATCGCTAGCAACTTTGATAAGCCCATTCATGAGGAAGAAGAGTCTGTCTTTTAAGTTCCTTGGAACAACTGGGATATGATTCCTCATTTTAATCAGGGTTTTCTTCCTGGGCTAAACTGCAAAACCAGAGTACTCGAGTAGCACATTCCGCTTGCACAGAGAAGCGTTTGTTCATTTTGAGTATTTTTGGACAGGAAATTGATCTACAGGGTAACATTCACACACGAATAAGAAACAGTATGGGACGGTGGCTTGTTAGGACAAGTGACTCTGTTTTGGACATTACGGACAAGAAAGCTTGGAGGAAGAGCAGCGTTAAAGATCAAAAGCATGACAAGTCCTGATGAAAACACCCCCAGATGATGAACCCACGGGCGAAAAGGAGCGTCTACCGTGAGTATCTTTGCTGAAATCAAGCATCTTGTTTGTTTTTTAAAATATTTTGGGCATTCGATACAGGTTCTTCGTTTACAGACTAGTGTATAATTAAACTCTTTGGGTGTCTCCAGCAGATTGTTCGATGCTGAAACACCTTCCGTGATTCTGTAATACTGGAAGAAGCTGCAGGTTGATTTAGGAGAGACTTGTACAACAGGCACGTCACACAGAGCTTTATTGTGCAACGTGTTATTCTGGCAATGCGTAATCCATCAATATATATATCTATAAATCACACTGAATTTACATGCTGATAGTTTATTACTTTGATTTCATGTGGCTAATCCTGTAATAAAAACATGAATGTATAGAGATTCACCCAGTGCTATCAGGATTTAGAGAGAACCTGAACTATTAAGTTTACCTATCCTATCTCCTATGGGGAAGAGACATTTAGAATCTAGGACTGGGCAAGGAGAAAGTGTCTCTGCATAGAGTAGACTTCTTTGGAACTGACACCTGGATTCCTTTTATCATTCCCAAGTTTATGCCCATAATGTTCAACAAGTCTTTCTGAGATTAAGACTTCTTGTGTCTCAATGGATTGATGTGCTCTTACGAATTTGAGCCAAGCCTATCAAAATGAGCTCTGCACAGATATTAAATCAAGTCCTATTCTTAGAGTCTATCACAAAGTAGATAGATATAGATATGGTAGAAAGCTTTAAATGCTGTATAAAGTCTGCTGCTGAGGGAACAGGAAGAGCTATCTCGATTCACTCTGTAAATCCATTCATGAGTGTGATTGAGTTGTACGTTTCAGGGGATTAGATAATTATGGAATCACATGGCATTGCCTTTTTCAGCAAGGGCTTCCGTTAAAAGTCAAATTTTGAGTTTATTGCCACTTTGGTTATTCTTCTCTTAATTTATCATTTCTTCGGAAGGGTGTCTCCTGGGAGCAGTCCAGTCTGTAGCATAGCATAGCTTCCAGTCCAGTATGTAAGGTCCTGAAGCCTGCCTGTGTGCTGGAACACAGGATAAGTCAGCGTGCTCACCCTTTGCTGAGGCTGAACAGACAGCTGAGATGCTGGCCATGTTCTCCATTGGACTGATCATCTTTCAGGTGTAAGGGGCATGAAAAGAAATGGAGAGATGAATGGATAAAAAGGCCTCTGGAGGGATAAGAGAAAGGGGGGGACCTGGAACCTCAGTTCTGCACTTACCACCTTTGCAAAGTCTTCTAGCACTCCGGTTTTCCCTCTGGCATACTTGGCCTTCCCTACCACAAGCAGGAAGGAAGACTGCTGTACAGGTGTTAGAAATGGTGGTGGGTTCCTTGGGGTAGGATCTGACAATAGCCGTAACTAAGCCACAGTCATCAGTAAGGTAAAATGCTTTGGGATAATTAAATGTAGCTTGGGGGTAAGTTTAAATTATAACATGGATAACATTATATATAAAAATGGCTAGGCTTAAGTTATCCCATCAACAGTTCAGTCAACTTAGGTGTGGATTTCACAGCCCCTGTTACCAGGTAGAAATTCTTCCTTTTTTTTTTCCGAGACAGGGTTTCTCTGTGTAGTCCTGGCTGTCCTGGAACTCACTTTGTAGACCAGGCTGGCCTCGAACTCAGAAATCCGCCTGCCTCTGCCTCCCGAGTGCTGGGATTAAAGGCGTGCGCCACCACGCCCGGCTAGAAATTCTAACTAGAGTAATACTGTCCATAGCAATAACCTGGCAGTTCTTTTAGGAATTAGTACTTTTTCAGGCTAGAGTCATCTGGAATTGTTATACAGACTTCTGGGACCTCGGTCAAGATATGATGCAGCATTCAACAAGTTCTAACAGTGCTTCCCGTGTGAGGAAAAGAGGAGAGAGCATTAGGCTGTTACAGGAGAGGAGAGCAAGGGAGTCACGAACACGAGTTCAAAGCCAGTCTTAGCTGTTTGGTGAGGGCCAATCTCATTCACACTAAACAAAATGACAACAGAAGTGGAGAAAGTGGATGTAATGCAGCACTCTAGCATCAGGAGATGCCTCTGGAAGCAGTCTAGCATCAAGGAATGCCTCTGGAAGCAGTCTAGAATCTAGGGATGCTTGTGGAAGCAGCGTAGCATCAAGGGGTGTCTGTGGGATGCTTTTAGAAGTACTCTAACATCAAATAATACTTATGTGTAGCAGGTGATAACTTGCTGTTTCTGCAGCTTGTTTTGATTTTTCCAGGCAGCAGTATAGTGTCAGAAGAAGATACATAGGCAGAACAACACAGTGTCCCCAGTACCGGGAGGGGTGAGTGTCTGCCACGGGGGGTTGTGTGTGTAAAAGGAGAGTCATGTATTTTGAGTCAAGGCAACTAACCAGGAGTTAGAATTCCAGACCCACCACTTGTAAATGCTAAGGTTTTGGAAAATTTGCCTAAACGCCATTTCTAGCTGCTTATATGTGAAGTGAGTTAATAAATCTTATCTTTTATACTTGTAATGGTTACATTAGATCACTTTGTTGGTTGTCTGACAAATATCAAGTGTGTGATAGGATGTTTAAGTTACACAGATTTCAGGAAACTTTAACATTTGAGGTCTGCTCATCCAAGCTATTAGAGAGCCCCGATGCTTTGATGGTACTGAACACTAGATAATGATGCAAGCTGAAAGAAATCTCTGTTCTCTGAGTACTGGTCACCTGCCATGCAAGTAATGTCAAAGGAAGCTTCAAGTACAAGAAAAGAACAAGCAGCAGCCCGGTGTGGTGGGTCGAGCCTCCCATTTTAGCTCTTGAGGGGCTGAGGTAGTAAAATCATCTTTGGTTCCAAAACAGCTCCGAACTCAAGGTAGGACCTTTCCTCAAAAAAACCAAGCAAACGCAACAGGACAAATAAGGAGGTGAACTGTAAGCAATGAAGGGGTTTCCTGCCATTTTCAAGGTGAGGGTCAAAATCCATTTGTTTATGGCCCTTGATGCTTGTAAGACCTTGTAGATACTCAGATAACCTCTCCTTTCAATGTTTGCATGCACCCTGTCTACACATCTTAGAAAAACCACCGTAACAGATATTCTCAGCAGAAGTGACCTTCTGCAAACTCAAGGGCTAAAAATGTCTTCTATTTCATCTTTCCACAGTGTCTGCAAAAACCAAAGATTTCTGTGGGTAGTGTATTTTGATGATTTAATTTATCGTGTCTACTTGTTCCAAGCACAAGTGCAAAGCACTTGGGCAGGACCAGAATTCTTGTGTTGCTGCTTAGATTCCACATCCCAGATAGGAAATAACCCAGTGAGCGGTTAGAATGTTCACTCAGGAGCACCACTGGCCTTTGGGCATGGCCATTAAAACACGGCCTTGCATCTATCTGTGTAGCGTCATTTCATTTCTCACAAACCTCCTCATTTCTGAGCTTGTTTTTTTTTTCTCATCCCCACTGTGGGAAGGGGGGCTATACCTCATCTCATGCATGAGGTATATAAATGCAGAAATGAAGCAGAAGGCTGGGTAGGAAGCAGCGGAACTTGGCCCATTATGGGATTTGTTTAATGGCTCCATGATCATCTCTGGTTTGCACTCAGGAGGTTGAAAGTTTCTGTGTCTATTCATTTGTTTCTTGTTTTATAATTCCTCTCATTGAAGCCTCCAAGCAAAACAGCTGCCATCTTCGTTACTGTTGCCTGCTTGCAAGCTTACATAGCCATCAGGCTTGCTGACTGACTGCTGAGAGTATAGGGAGATCCTAGCGCTCCTCCCAGCCATTTGTCTGCTCATTGCGTGTGAGATCTCTGGAAATGCTAGAGGATGTAGACTGGGGGAGACTGAGCCTCTGTCTAGGCAGCATGGTGATGCTACCATGCATGTTAGGATGTTCAATCAGGAACCATCCGTGCTCCTCTAGGCAACCCCTCTTCTGTGCTCCATAAGTAAGCCTGATGAGCTCATTGGTTCCTGAGGTCTAACTTAGGTAGTATTGTGTTTTGATTTGTTGTTGGTACCTTATGAGGAGAGAGTAGACATTGTATAGTAATCACTAATGAAGGAATCTTTGCAATGGAGTCCTGACTGTCTTTCCTCAAGGGTGTCCTGGCATGGATTTGGACAACTATATAGTAAGCACGTTTCTGTGATCTTGTCTTAAGTGGGCAGTGACAGCCTCAGCTGGCTCTCTGCCCCACAGCTCCTCGGAGGCTGATTAACAGCCTCTCACAGGGTTAGATTCTGAGGCTCATGTCATAGACTTCCTGATAATTTCAGTCTAGCAACTGAATGCCTTCCTGGGCTAGGCTGTGGGAACTGCGGTTTACAGATGCAAGAGAAAGCTTGGAACTGGTAAGACAGCGGGGGCAGAATATCTCACACAAATTAACAACTAGTGATTGTGAACTTGTAATATGTTGACTTTGTGTCAGTCACACTGTCTATGCTATAGTCTTTGTATGCATGTGTGTGAGAGAGACTCGTGTCTTATAGAGGCCCCATGATAACCTAGGGTTTCTTTCTTCAGCTGACATCCATCCCATCCTTCTTTTAGACACTGGACTGGAATTCACCAAGTAGGTGAGGCTGGCTAGTTAGCAAGACAGGGATCTGCCTGTCTCTACCTCTCTAATACTTGGATTACAAACATACAACCACCCCTGGAAATGTTAAAAGTTTGTATCACTTTTAACTCTCTCTCTCTCTCTCTGTGTGTGTGTGTGTGTGAGAGAGAGAGAGAGAGAGAGAGAGAGAGAGAGAGAGAGAGAGAGTCTGGTACTTAAAAGGCCACTCACATCAGAATAGCTAAAAGATACAGTAGCTTCACTTCTAAGAACAGACATTTATAAGCTTGTGACACTGTATCATCTTGTAAACTCATTTGAAGCCTAAATCTCTTTTTTTGGAAATTCTTATTCAAAATTTTGCATATTAAAAAATAACCTGCATTCCTGTGGGTTTTTTATTGGAGAGTTCTTACAAAGTTGAAAATACAAGTAAGCCCCCCCCCGCCCCCCCCCCCATGCACAGATTGTTTTCTTGGTTGCCTCATGCTCTTAACTGACTGTCATTGAGGAAAAAATATGGTTTTGGTGGAATACAGTTGATATGTGTTTTCTCATTGTGGGGCATGTCTTTAGTGTATTATGCAAATTCTTTTCCTAATCCAAAGCTATGAAATTTTTCTTTGATGTTCTTAGAATATTTGTAATTATAATTTTATAGTTTACATCTACAGTTTTCATACCCACATATAGGTCCATGAACTACTTTGAGTTAGTTTTTGTGTTAGAGGTGAAGTATGCATAAAATTTTTACACACACACACATGCACATGTAAGCATGCACACACATTCACACACATGCATATACCCACACCCATGTATATATATACATACACATACATACATACACCTACACATATATCCCCACATGCATGCATACACACACAAACACACACACACACACACACACACACACACACACACACACACACTTTCCTCTGTACTGCTAATCAAGTTGTCATTCTTCTGAGAGCTTTTCCCAGTCCATTGTGTCCTGTTCACTGTGCATGATTTCTATAATACCAAATTCTCTTGCTTAATGTAGCTTTAGAATTAGTTCTGAAATCATGCAATGTGAGTCCTATAAATTACTATTTTTCTCAAAATTAGTTTTCAAATTATTTGCTATTCCATGTCTTTCCTCTTTGTGTATGTATGTGTAGGTGCCTCTCTCTCTCTCTCTCTCTCTCTCTCTCTCTCTCTCTGTGTGTGTGTGTGTATGTGTGTGTATGTGTGTAGCATGAGGATACATGAACGGGAATCATTCTCTATCACCCTTATACCTTGTGCACTGAGGCAGGGTCTCTCAGTCAAACCCAGAGCGTGCTGGTATGGCTAACCTTGCTAAGACAACTTGCTGTGGAGATACCAACTCCACCACAGGAGGCTGGGATTGCAGACAGGCCACTAGACCCATGTGGCACTGAGTGGCATCTGGGATCCTCCCTCTGACCTCCCTCATGCTTCTGCTGTAAATGCTTTCATCTTGGAGCCATCCCCACAGCCATTTTCCATGAGGTTTTCAAACTGAGTTATCTTATGTACACACACCCTGTGGGGCTATTGGCTGGCATAATGTCAGTCATATCAATTTGGGAGAAGTAGCATCTGAGCAATGTGAAGCCTTCACCTTCACACGGTTAGCTTTCCCATCATCAGTGTTTTCTGACATGGTCCCAGACCATGGATAAAGCTGGATATCTTTGGTGGACATTGATAATCAACTACTATCTTGTGCAGCAGGACACACATATTTGTAAGAATCCCGTTACTTTGCTGAGTGCACTGGAGGAAGTTACAGTCAGAAGCACCCCCTACCCTGCTAACCTGCCTGGAGGCTGCGGGGCTAGCCATGCCTGACATGACCCACAACTGAATCATTCAGCATCCCTTCCCAAGGACGTAGGAGTATTTGACAACTCTTTTCTCCTTAATTTTTCTCTCTTCTTACCCTATGTCACTATTGTCTTTTCTAAAATGGAAAAGACAAGAATCCAAAGGTCACACACTGCCCCTCAGTCTGAGGGTTAGTGGAAGAAGTAGGGATTCTGAGACTTGTAACAGCCAATGGCTGACTTCTGTCTTCTCCTTTCTTCTCTGGGGGCTATGAGTCCATGAGTGACTTTATTAGTTGGGGAGGGTCATGTGAAGGGAGAAGAATTACTAGAAATTTAAGGCGACCAGCAAAGCTATGTAGTGCTCGAGCACAAGTCAGATGGCTATTAATACACAGCTTTCTGCAGTCTATGGATTTGGAGACTGGAGGCAGAGGTCCTAAAATGGGAGCTTTAGGTTTCAAAGGAGCTATTGCTCGTGTGTGAAGCACTGTTGTAAATCCCTTCCCCCAAATCTACCCCTAATTTTAGCAACTTTCTCTGAGGCTTTAGTGCTTTTTCTTTTCCTTTATCTCTCACTTTATGATCAGATAGGAAAGAATTTCTTCTTGGAACTCCACGAGCTCTCCGGGCAGTCGTCAGCTGGCTCCTGCAGATGCCTCCGTGCCCGCCTCTTTTGACAAAGTAGACCCTGCTCTATTACCCGAATCCAGGAAGCTGAGCATGTCAGTCCAGTGAACCTTCAATGAATCATCTTTAAAATCTGTCCCCTGGCTATAAATATGTCAACCTTACTATTTTTATAATTTGAGTGGAGATCTGCTGAAGCAGTTAGACAATGGGAAGACATGAGACCATTTATGTTGAGTACGACACAACCACAGTCAATGGCTGCATGCCCCAGTTAGCAAGCATGGCCAGGCCATGCACAGAACTGGCCTTTTAAGACTATAGAAGCCCAAAATCAAACATAATACTAGACTATTGCAAATCTCAAAAAAATAAAAGATTTATTTGATAGCAAAACATTTAGGTTTATAAGTAAAACAAAACAAAACAAAAAGTAGTGGCAGTTAGATGGCTCAGTGGCACACTGATTCTGATGTGGTGGGGGCTGCCATCTTGGATATTGCCTCCCCATGTAACACTTTGTTTGTTGTAGATTTTGTGTCTTCCCATGACTTCCTCTGGCTGCTTGGGATATTCTTGCCAGTGGGACCCTCAGGGCTTGGGGAGGGATTTCCTTCTCAGTCTCCTCTTGGATGGGACATTTATTTTGCTTCTGGAAGAGAAGTGGCATGAATATCCCTGGCAGGTATTGAGACTCCAATGGGCCAAGTATTCTTCCAGGAACAGACCTGCTGTGACACCTGGGAGTTCACTGGAAGTCCTGGGCATTACACTGAGACTTCAGTAGTCTCTGGACAGGCTTGTATGATTCAGTGAGGATCATGAGACTTGGCATAGAGAGAAGGCATTCTGAGAGTCCATGCCAGTCTTGGAGTGTTGGCAATGTGAAGCCCAGCGTCATAGAAGCCCCATCCATTCACACAGTGGATAATAGGCTCCTCTTCCCAGCATTTCAAGTCTGCACAGGCCCACAGATTACAGGCCTGCTCTCATGCAGAAAGGCTTGCACTAGCCCGTGCTCCCAAGGCACTGTTCTTAAAGATGCGGTGCAGTTCTCCATCTCCAAGCTGCGCCATGTTCTTCCTATGAATAGCCCAAATCCCTCCTGAACTGAACAGACCTTCCTTTATGAGAGACTGTGTGTCTGCTTTTCTGCTAACAGAGCACCACGTAAACACAAGGCTCTTCCAGAGAATGAGGAAAAGCCTCAGTGCTTTGTTAATTTTTTCACAAGTTTTGAGACTATTTTTTTTAATATGTTTCAGGGAGACATTAAAAACACAAGTAAGAGGCCGGGATGTGGTTCAGGTGAGTAGCGTACTCACCTAGCATGCATAGAATTCAAGCTGCTGTACCTCTTGAAAAGGCATCTTGGTGCGCACCTGCAAGTGCAGTGCTTAGGAGATGAAGTCAGGAAGACCAGATGTCCAAGCCATCCTTATTTACATAGAGAATTTGAGACCTGACTGGGATGCATATGCCCTCGCTTAAAACCAACCAAACAAACGCATGGTACACACGATAAACATTGTTTGTTGACTCTACATGGATCCTCACCCTTCAAATTAGAGCATATAGAATAAAACTTATGTTCATTTTTCTCTTTGCTCAAATATATATATTTGAGCAGAATAATGGTATAGTTTTGATAAAGCAATCCCATCTTTTAGTTTTATCATTTGCTAACTGAGGATAATAACAGTTTGAGCCTCATAGCGAGGTGGGAGAGGCTGAACAAATGAGTACAGAAAGCTCTTGGTGCAACCATAGCAATGAGGGTCATTACCACTGCTTCGGAGGCCAGAAGGTGCACACACATGTGCTTCTTTCTACATGCGTGGGATTTGTATGACGCTTTGTGAATCATGTTCTCTCTCCTTCCTCCTTTGCTCCTAACTCCATCTCTTCCCTCACCTTTATTTCCTCTTTTATTAAAAGATGACTTATTCACTCTCATTTTATGGGTATGAGTGCTTTGCCTGCATATACGTATGCATGCATGCATCTGCAGTGCCCACAGAGGTCAGTAGACGGGGTTAGGTGAAATGTCTAGAGTTAGAGTTGCAGAGGCAGGTGAGCGACATGAGCAAGCCTCGGAGAGCAAGCCAGTGAGCAGCACTCCTCTGTGGCCTCAGCGTCAGTCAGCGCCTGCCTCCAGGTTCTGTTCTGCTTGCCTTCGACCATGAATTGTAATGTGGAAGATTAAAGCCAAATAAACTCTTCCCCAAGTTGATTTTGGCCATAGTGTTGTTCCAGTCTGATGGATCTGAAAGTCATGCTGTGGTTTGTTACTTCAGCTTCCACTTCCACTTCCTATTAGTAGATGTGGGAACAGCTATGCACACGCATTGGCTGTTTGGATTTTCTGGTCTATTTATATTTGTTGCTCATCATTCTGTTAAGTTGTCAGTTTCTTGTTAATTTGTAAGGTTCTCTTCCTGTAATTATAGCTCTTAAATCTTGAGCTGTCATCCACATTGCAAACATGTCCTCTGAATTTACCATTTGTTTAATATCTCTATTTATACTGGGTTGTGCTATGCAACAGTTATTTATTAGCCTGAGTTTGAGTCTTCCCCAGACACCCCAGTCAATACTGATACTATCTTACAGGTATTACTTTAATCTATTTTTCTGTTTTTTGCTTGGGTTTTGTTGCTGTTGTTGCTGCTGCTGCTGCTGCTGCTGCTGTTGTTGTTGTTTTGTATCTGACCGAGATAAGTTAACTATTCTAACTCTGGAGAGATATACAGCCCAGAGCTGGTGTTGTTAAATGGATCCCCTCCCTCCCCCTCCCTTCTTCCCTCCTTCTTCCCTCCCTCCCTCCCTCCCTCCCTCCCTCCTTCCTTCCACTTTCCGATTGAATTGCATTCCAGTGACACATCACAATGTATCATATCTTTTGTGATTTCCCCCCATGACCTACTGACCTACTTTTATGGAGTTATATACATCCTTATATTTCAGTAGCCTTGTGGAATATCCCAACACTTGGTTTGGATTAATTATCCTCTTCATTTTGTTTCAGGATATTTGAAGATGTTTTCATTTCATACTAACTTATAAAATTACATAAATTCAGAACATATTATATGATTATAATGTACTATGGTCATTGTAATGTATTGCTAAGACTGTCATTACACACAATAAAGCAGTAGGAGCACTCTCCTGGGAGTGGCCTTATACACACACATGCATTTATAAATTAATTTATGTGTAAATTAAAGAGATTGGTTTTATATTAATTTATCCTATTGATGTCTTTCTTTATAAGGCCCACAGATTTCATCCTATGCCTTTCTTATTTTAGTTTGCATTGTTATTTAAAAGTGATATTTTCTTCCTTTCCTTTTGGGTACGTTATTAGCAAAGGGAGAACTTGCTGACTGTAATGGCTGAATTTGTACTTAGACATCTACCAAATAGTTTTTTTTAAGTAGTAATGGTTGTCCTCTTTTAAAGATCCTTGGATTTTCACTCAAGCAGTTGTATCTCTTCATTTCTAGTACTGATGCCAAATCTTTGATTTACTGCTCCCATTAGACTTCCAGATTAAAACAGAATATGTGTTAACCATAAATACAAGTAGTAGCTACAAAGCATTTCCCAGCTGCTGGAAGCCACTGATGTGATTTCTCTTTCTGTGGATTCCCCCTTTTTATAATGTCACATGATAGGGATCTTATGTATATGTGTTTTGGTAGAGTGTCTCTCATCTAACGGGATGGATTTATGATCCACACATATCTGCAAGAACCTAGAGTTTTCATTTCAATTTAGTTCTGTGAGAATTTTGCACAATGTGTTTTGATTATAGTCTCCATTTTCTTTCCCAGCTCTTCCCAGACCCATGTCCCCTTCCCTTTCCTCTCAACATTGTTTCCTTCCCCCCACATCAAGCTGTGTTTGCGATGCCTGAATATTCTTGAGGTATGGTCTTCCATGGAGAATGGTTGCCATATCAGGGGTTACACTCTTAGAGAAACTGACCGGTCCTTCTATGACAGGTGGCAGTTACTGATAACCCTTTGAACCCCTTTACATGTAACTCTGCTTCCCTGTCTGTGCTGGCATTTGATCGGGCTTGGACTTTAATAGGTCTTATACATGCTGTGGCAGGAACTATGTGTTCATACATGCAGCCGCCCTGCTGTGTCCAGAAGACAATGGTCTCGTGTGCTCATCTGCCATTTCTGCCTCTTACATTCTTTCTATGCTGTCTTCTGCAATGATCCACAAAGCTTTGGAGGCGAGACTGCAGTGTATTGTTCCATCTAGGGAATGAAAAATTTTGAAGTCTATTATCTCTGGACTTTGACCATTTGTGGGTGTCTGTGTTGGTCAGCATCTACTGCAAACAGAAGCTTTTGTGATGAAGATTGAAAGGTGTCTTAATCTACAGGTTGCATAAGTCACTAGGGCTTTGTCTAACACTGTGTCCATTCAGCAGAATAGCAGTAGATTCTCTCCTAGGGTCTACAATGTTCAGACATAGTTCACTTACCCAAAGTTTATTTATGGTGCCCAGAATGGGTTTCATCTTATGGAGCAAGACTTAAGTCTAATCAGAAACTGGTCATTCTCATGACATTGGTGCCACAGTGCACCAGTGGTCACTTCTTGTCAGGGCAGTCTTTCTTGTAATTCACAGCATTCACAGGTGGGATTGATGACAGCAATTCCCACCATTATTGCTAGTCAGAAGGGATGAAGCTTCCGGTTAAGGCACGGTTTGATTTTGCCATGTTCTATAAGAGTTGGTTTTTAAAAAATTCTTTTTTAAAAAACAAATTCCACTGCTGAATTTGTGTGAAGTATTGATGCAATTTGCCATGTTGCCCTTATGTAGGTCAGAGAATAACTCTAGGGGTCATTCTTTCCTGCTACCTTGAGGCAGAGTTTTCTCTTTTCCGTGATAACAGAGTATTCCCCATAGCTATCCCAGACTTCCCAGTACTGGGATTGTGGATGCTTGTTGGCTTTTTGTGGGCTCCAAGAATTGAACTCACATTGTCAGGTTCACCGAGTACCCACTGAGCCATCTCACCAGCCCAAGTACTTGAGTTTTTAAGCTCACTTGTATAGGTACTTAGAAGTGAGGTTGCTGGATATCTACAGTAAGTATATTTTTAACTTTCCTTTCAAAGCTATATTATTGTCCTGCATGGTTGTATATTTTTGCACTTCTCCTGCTCTGTGTCCTCCTTAGCTTTTGATCTGAGGGCTTTGCTTGGTCTTCAGGAGTTCCTGTGCATTGTGGCCACTTAACATTGGTTAGCTATGTGTATAGTGAGTAATTCCTCTCACCCACCCATTGTCTATTTGTTATTTTAGCAGTATTGCTGAATAAGCATAAGGCTTTAATCTTCATGAATTCCAATTTATCTACTTTTTAGAGTTAATATCCTATGTATTGGGCAAAAAGTATGTATACTTCAAGTTTGCGATGGTATTCTTCTTTTTTTTTGCTACAAAATATATCATTTTAGCTTTTCACTTTTAAGTTCAAGTTAATTTGGATCGTTAGGTTTATGTTCATATGGATACCTGGGCCCTGAAACATTGTTTGAAAAGGTGCCTTCTCTCACTGAGATGTTTTTGTTGACTGATCAGTCATCTATGCATATGTAGGACACACACACACACACACACACACACACACACACACACACACACACACTTGGGCCTCCTCTTCTGCTCCATTGACCTAGTTTCCACTTTGCATCAGTCTTCCAACTTTGACCTTCTCTTTCAAGGTTGATCTTAGCTATTTTAGAACCAACTTGTTTGTTTCTTCAAACTGTAAGGATAGATGTTGAACTTTATTGTTATAGCTAAAGATCAACTTGGGATGAGCTTTATTCTAATAGGATTGACTCTTGTAATGCTTGAACATTCTACAGATCTCTGCTTACCAAACCTTCATCTCTGCTCCAAGTATTCAATACAGAAAGTTTGTAAGCGTCTTTGTAGCATCTTTATTCAAACTTCCCTCTTAGCATTTAGTGTGGTTTGATGTAATTGGGTAGAGCACTGCTTCCTTAATCTCATTTGCTAACCATTTGCTGCTAAGGAATCAGAGCTGGCCTGGCTTTGAGTCCTGACTGTGTGCCCTGCAGCCTTCATAAATGTACATCTTTGCTCTAATATTTATTTGGAGACACCTCAGGAATCTCCTGAAGGACTGTCTGGAATAAAGCACTGGCTTACACCATCTCATCCTTAATTCCTTTTATTCTTGGTCTCTTGTCTTTACCAGGACTTGGGTTCCATAGTATATTAATGAGAACAGATATCCTGACCTAAGATGGGCAAAGCAGGGCTTGAGAGCTAGCTCAGCATGAAAGACTCTCCTTGGAGGGCACGGTGTCTTGTGTTTAGTGCCCAGGACCAATAGGTAAAGGTGATGCGGTTAATGCTCTCTATTTCGGCATCACTGATGCTGTTCTCTATTTCGGCATCACTGATGCTGTTCTCTATTTCAGCATCACTGATGCTGTTACACAGGGCTTTGATGTTTACTGCTTTAATGTTTGTTAGCCAGCTTCCATCATACCTACAAAGCCACTGGGAGCCCTTCCTTTTAATTATGAATGAACATAGAATTCTATTCAACGAGTCTCTGTCTCCTGACGATCCTATGGTTTGCATTTGTCTTTCGTGATTTTAGTATGACCCACATTCTGATTGATTTTTCAAATGTGAAGCACATTTCATGGTTTTGAGATCTTTTTATATGTTTCCGCTTTTGAGTTATTGTTTTAAGGGATCTGTATGTCAAAGGTCATGTCGTACATGTTTGTAACAACATGTTTTCTTTCTCCCATGCCCTTCCCTCATTCTCTCCTTCTACTCGCCCCTCTCCTTCTGTTCCTTCTTCTCTTCCTCTTTTCCTTTCCTCCTTTCTTCCCCTCTTCCCTTCTTCCCTTTCTTCTGGTTTGCTCTTTTGTTACATCACCGAGAGGTTTTGAGATTAGGATTAGATTGACGCCCCCACTCTGTGTGTGTGTGTGTCTATCTCTCTGTGTGTGCCTGTGTGTTAGTGTTTGTGTTAGTGTGTGTATATCTAAGTGTGTGTGTGTGTGTGTGACTATATGTGAGTGTGTGTGTCTGTGTGTTTATCTGAGTGTGTAAGTATGTGTATCTAAGTTTGTGTGTGTGAGTGTCTGTGCATGTGTGTATTTGAGTGTATGTGAGACTTTGTGTGTGTATGTGAGTGACTGTGTGTGAGAGTGTTTGTGTGTATCTGAGTGTGTGTGAGAGAGTGTCTGTGTAAGTGACTGTGTGTGTGTATATCTGAGTATATGTGACTGAGTGTGTGTGTGCTTCGGTGTGTGTGTCTGTGCTTCGGTGTGTGTGTGTGTGTGTGTGCACATATAGGCAAGAGGTCACAACTCATCTCATATCTTTATCAATTATTCCCCACCTTATTCTTTAGAGACAGAGTCTCTCTCTAATCCAGGAGTTTATTGAGCCATTTAGCCTGGCTTGCCAGTAAGCCCCAGGGATATCTGTGTCTCTACTTCCCTGGTGCTGGGATTACAGGCATTTGCTGGCATACCTGGCTTTGTGTGTATTTGGTGTGTATTTTTGTGTGTATTTGCCCAGGTCCTCATGCTGTGGCAGACCCCTTACTGACTGGGACATCATCCTGGCCGAAGGAGAAGACAGTTCCCCCTTTCACCATTTTCTCTTATTTATATGTTTGCTAGACTCATCAACTCTCTTGTTATCTGAGCTTACTGTGTTCTGCATATGGGCAAGTTATGAACTAGAGCATTATCTGTGGAACTGCTAATGTTAACATACTACACAGTGCATTTAGCTGTGGAACAGCTAATGTTAATATACTACACAATGCATTAGCTGTGGAACAGCTAATGTTAATATACTACACAGTGTATACTACACAGTGTATACTACACAGCGGACGTAGTGATGCAGTTGTCATGAAGGCACACTATTTCCTGCTAGTGTTACTAATTCACATAATTCTGGGAATTTGTTGGTTTCATCTAAGCCACTAAATTATTGACTTAAGAATACGCCCTGGCTATATTTTTGCTACTTGTAGAATCTGAAGTGATCTCTATTTCTGATAATGGGCACATTTTTCTTTTCCTTTTGCCTTCCTGTTTAACTGTCTGTTTTTCTGTCAAAGTTCTAGAAGGTAACTGTGTATTCAGGGATATAGATTCTTCTTTCTTCTTCTACAATTCCAGGAGGAGGCTCCTAGCTCCACAGTCTCCTTATGCTTCCCTAAACACACCGTGTTCTGTCTGCTCATCTCTTTGGATCTTCCAAGAGGCCATGCATTCCTGTAGTGAGATTATAGACCCACTGACCACACTCAGGGTATCTGAGCGTTGTGGAAGCCAGACTTTCCTAGACTCTTTCTCATTCAGTTCCTTGCCCTGGGCTTGACAGTGCTGTCCTCTGAGCTTTCGGGCCCCAGGAACTGGAGGTTCCTATTCTCACCCCTGTCAACCCCACTTGCCTTGCCTGCTGTGCTGAAGACCCCAGTCTCCCAGGATGAATGGCCACAGTAAGGGCAGGGCATGGGTACAAGTGGCAGTGTCAAGGAGCTAACCCCTGCTATGATGGAGCTCAACATTATGCTTATGCTTTATAATGTTGCAGATAAGCTCTGGAGTCCCTTAATCTAATACATCTCATTTGTCTCCAGTAATTTGTAAAAAGACAGAAAACCAATCAATTGGCCTGATCCCTAATACAAGGGACCCTAGACTCAAAGCAATGGTTGCTGGCAACAGTTACTAGCCCCAAAGTAGGACCATCTGCAATCATCTCTCATCATGACCCTCTTTAAAAGCATCACAGAAAATGCTGAGAAACATCTTATTCCAAAGACATCTGCTTCCTCTCCCTCTTCTTTCTCTCCTCTTCACGATGATTATTATGGAAATGATATCTGGTGATGCTTTATCAATATGTTATGATCATTTCACCAGCCGCAGAGAAGCCTCTCGCATCTTTTGTTGTTGCCATGGGAACAATTATGCTTTCAAAGGAAGAGAATAAGACTTCAGTTTGGGTAGAAATTGGGTTGGGCAGATAGCATTGATGAAATAAAAAGATGCTGGATGTTTATGCCTAAAGGAGAATGGGGCATAAAGCAGCCATTAGGAGCTTTGTTTCACCACTGTCTATGGGGACATGACATCTCATCTGGACTCATTTGCGTCAGCTGCTAACACATTGAAGCCAACAAGAGTGTCATTTTGTGCCTTGATTGGTCTCTAAGCTTTCCCAACCACATCAGATTCCTTATTCACCTGATTCTAACCTGAGGATACTCGTGTTCAACAAGTATTTACCGGAGGCAGAAACCCCTCCGGCAAATGCAGGCAGTTGCATCTTTTGGATGCCTATCACAGAAGCCACTAGGCAGTATGGGAGTTTTGTGAGTTTTCACTTGAGGGACTGTGCTGTTGTCTAGGGGGAGGGTTCTACTCAGAGCTTCACCAAGCCTACAAGGTTCTGGGCTACTCAGCGCTGCAAGGATGTGACCAAATCCCCAGAAAAGCAACTTGGAAGGAGAAAAGGCACATCTTGCCTCATGGTTTCAGCTCATCTTTGCTTTGGCCCAACACTTTGGCCCTGTGGTAGTATCAGGATACACAGGTGGGAGGTTCATTTACCTCATGGTTGCTTGGAGGAGGGGGAGAAGAGGAAGAGGAGAGAGGTAAGGAGAGACAGAGACAGAGAGACAGACATTCTGAGATATAGACACACACAGAGAGACTGACAGACATACAAATAAGACAGACAGATAGACATTGACCAGCCAGCCCAAGGCAACTAGTCTTTCAGCTACAATATCATTTTTATCTGAGCCTCCACTAGAAGGTGTCACCTACAATTTGGGTATGTCTCCCCAGATAAATTAAGGCAATCAATGGATGTTCACTGGTCAAGTGAGTCTTAATTTGAGGCAGGTTGATGTTTAAAGCCAACCATCAATGATTACTTGATGAGATAATTGATAAGTTGAATTAATTAATTGACTAATCAATTAACATGGATTGTCATAAAGTAAAAAATTGAAACCTTGAAAGAAGACTATAAATGGACACAATTTTATGGGAAGATATAAAAAGCAGGCAATAATTTGGAATCCAAGTTAGTCATTGTGAGGTTGCATTGGTTGATACCGGGGTAAGGAGTGTGTGTGTGTGTGTGTGTGTGTGTGTGTGTATGTGTGTGTGTGTGTATGTGTATGTGTGCTAACATGTTAAACATACATGTATTTACATGCATGTTTCTTGTCAATGGACAAGAACTTGTTTGTTTGTATGTGTGATGTGTGCATGTGTTCCCATGTGGGGCATGATTTACATTTGTATGTGTATATGGGCAGATGTGTACACGTTTCTAGAATTCCTTGTCTCTGTCTCCCTGATACTGGGATGCCAGGTGGACTGCCATGCTCTCTCAGCTTTGGGTCCTGGGATCTAAACTCCAGTTGTCATGGCTACAACCACACACTTCACCTACTGAGCCATCGTCCCACCATCAAGAATTCCTTTCTAAAAGGTGACATTAAATTCAAATTTGGAATGGGCTAAACACGGAGGTCGTAATATTTTTTCATCAGTAAAACAGCCTTACTGGTCTTATACAAAACCCCGTGCTGAGTGGGATGAGTTATCTGTCTGGGCCTTTGTATCATTCTTAGGTCCCTGTGTGGGATGGTGAAGGGCTCGGATCCCTTTCCTGAGTGTTCCAATTTTCTGTTGCAACCTGACCTTCAAAGACAGCAAGCAGTCTCGCTGTTTGTTGTTTATTAGGAAGTGGCCCTGAGAAAGGCAGGAGGTGAGGACTTTCAGGTGGGAGTGGCTACAATGTTACTAAATAAGTAGTAAGACAGCTCACATCATATACTTTTTATCTTCCTCGGTTTAGTCAACTGCACCTGAAGGCTCTGTCCTTGAACCCTTTCTGAATACCTCATATTTGATCTCATATAGTTTGGCCCTGAATTAGATAAAACAAAAACAAAACAAACAAGCCACACCAAACCAGGACATTGTCCTTGGGTCACTTATTCAAAGTGATCTGTGTGGTCACAATAGTTCTGTGGGGCTCTTACCTAGAAATAAGAATTTCTATTCTGTTGCCCTGATTTTTCCCTGCTGTTGAATGCATGCTTTTGTCAGAGTGCTGGTGTGGTGTATACACACTTTGGACCTGTCTCCAGATGGACAGCCACTTGATAGTAATCGCTCTGTTGAAGGACTTGCTTCTTACAAAACACAGACATTCATTATGCTGTAAAAGCAATTCTTGAATGTACCCCCTTGAATTCTACAGCTCTCTGTGACATGGAAGTACACATTTAATAATCAAGCAATCACGGAGAAGTCTTGCCTAGCACTAATTGATTACAATAGTAGAGTAATTTGTAAATATTAAGCTAACGTCCTATTTGTCAACCCAAGTCACGGCTATAAATTGGAGCCTGGTAGAGCTTTCCTCTGCAGTGACTATGAATGTCTGGTATATGAATGCTTATGATATAGGGAATGTAGTCTGATGAGCCATGGCACAAGAAAGCGCGTATTAGACTGGAGAGATATCTCAGCAGTAAGAGCACTTGCTGCTCTCACAGATGAACGGAAATCAGTTCCAAGCACTCACAAAACACCTCAGTACTGTCTGTAACTCCAGTTCCAGGAGATCAGGTGCCCTCTTCTGGCCCTATGGGTACTGGGCACATACATGCAGGCAAACACTCATACATGTAAGATAAAAATAAGTAAATGTTTTTTTTTTAAAGGGCATGTGCCATAGTAGAAAAAAATCTTTAAAGAGTGAAATACAGACACATATATTGTATATTCATGAATTTATTTATTTATTTATTTTTATTAGATATTTTCTTAATTTACATTTCAAATGCTATTCCGAAAGTGCCCTCCCCCCTCCCCACTCCCTGCTCCCCTGCCCACCCACTCCCACTTCTTGGCCCTGGCGTTCCCCTGTATTGGGGCATATAAAGATTGCAGTACCAAGGGGCCTCTGCTCCAAATGATGGCTGACCAGGCCATCTTCTGTTACATATAATGCTAGGGACACAAATTTATTTTTAATGCAATGAATTTATTTTTAATGCAATATTATTTTAATATTTTCAGGTGTTATCTTAATATATAAGATTATGGAGCTTTGGGAGACTTTATTTTCTGATTTTCTGGTTTCAACTTTGAAATACCATGGACAAATGGTTATATGTATCATAGTGAGGAGAAAGCTGCCCTTTAGATAAACAAATTACAGGTTTTTGTGAAACTGTGACCATAGCCATAGCCTCAGACAAGATTTTTGAGTCTTTTAAAGTTTGGATCTATTTTATAAAGATCAAGCATGAGGTTCTGTTTTTACACTATAATATTTATAAATATACATTTTTTGAGTTAATATTAAGATAATGGTATGATATTTACATAAAAGACATTTGTGAATTTTAGAAAATATGAAGAGCTTCTAAAGTAGCTAGTTTCCTTTCTGGGCTGGCTTTGATTTACCCTCTTCCCTAGCTCCTCCTTTCCCTAGCTCTCCCTCAGCCAGATCCCCTCCCTCTGACCCCCTCCCCCAGCTTTCCCTCCCCCTTTCTCTCCCCCATCTCCCAGCTCCCCCTCCCCCCAGTTCCTCCTCCCCCAACTCCCTCCCTTTCCCATGTATAAGCCTTCCATTTGTCCCCTCAGTCTCAGTCCCTGAAGGGTTTCTTCCATCCACTTTCTGTCAGGAGTTCCATTGACCTTCCCACACCCTTTTCCTCTCATGGACCCAATTGTGGTTTCCCTGTCTACACACTTACATAGATATTTTTGGCTTTATCATGTGACATAAATCCAAATATTAGTATTCTAGCCCATGCCACTTGCTCCCCACACATACACCAAAAGCACTCTTAGAATGGTTAACTCTCTCCCACAGGCTGCTGTGCACATCCAGGCTCTTCCTAGGACAGGAAGACATTAATGATGAACTACCATAAGAAGTACAAGTTCAGGGTCAAGGTAGCTCATGCACCTTCCTATAAATATCAACAATATTGGAACTATAAAGAACAGGAGAAGACAGGAAAGTATTAGCTAGCAGGGAAGTTTCCTGTGCCATAAAGAGGGCCTTGGGGCTTTCCAAAAGCTGACTGGGAATTAATTAGTCTCAGGGTGTTATACTTTGCTTTTCTGTTTACAATATGTTGTCTCAGTTCATTCCTAAGTGTCTGTACCAAATACCACATACTTTTATCTTTGAATCACAAATTTGAATAAAGAATTCAAGTGTAAGATCACTATTTTGAAAATAATGAACATAAAATTAAACTTTGACTTAAAATGAATTGGATCAAATGTTTAAGCTCATCATGTGGTTATCTTAATTATCATTAATCTGATAATTTAGAACTATGAACATTTTGACCTTGAATATTAAGTTTATATAATTTTAGAATTACGTGCAATATTGTCCTCCTTTTAAAATATCTATAATTGTTTGGTTTCTATATAAATACATATATACATACACATATATTCATATACATATATATGAGTGTGTGTGTGTGTGTGTTGATAGTCTGTGTACCATATGTGTATCTGGTGCCTTGGGATGCCAGAAGAGGGGATCAGAGTCCCTGGAATAGAACTAGAATTACATATGGTTGCAAGCTACCATGTAGGTGCTGTGAACTAAACCTTGGTCTCTCAAAAGCAGCCAGTGCTCTTAACCCCATCTCTCATCCCCCAAGACCTTTGTCTCTAATATTCTTGAATATTAGCAGCACATAAGACTCATCTGTATCTATCACTGGCAACACCTCAGATTCATCCACGTATCTAAGACTCTTCTATATACCTAAGATTTGTTCTTACACAGGAGTGTGTACCACCATCCCTCAGGTGTCCTGCTACTTACTATCTGTGAACAGTTCACTCTATACCTCAGAGTGTTTTGATTTCAGAGATAGCAGTGCTTGTATTGATTCCTTCTGAATATAAAACAAGTGAGCCAGGGAGATAGCTCACTGGGGAAGAGTGCTCACCGTGCACACATGAGGACTTGAGTTTGAATCAGTAGAATCAACGTTAAAAAAAAGTCTGGGCATGACAGTACTTGCCTGGATTGCAGGACTAAGTGGGGTTTTGGGGGGAAGGGCAGGGAGCAGAGGCCAGTTCAGTTTCCAGAAGCTTGCCAGCCTAGCTCAAATGGCAAGCTTTAGATTAAGTGAGAAACCCTGTCTGAAGGGGATAAGGCTGATTGTGGCAGAGGCATGATCCACAGGCATGTTCATACACATATGTGCACATGCCTGCCAAGGAAAACCTTATTAAAAAAGAACTATCAAGTGATTGTTGTGCTGTTCCTTGATTCTAAGCAAGACACAATAAAGCATCCTCAAAGCTTGGCTTATGTTGTCCTGTGAGTCTTAGGTTGAGGTGAGCTCGAGTTCGGTGCAGAGGACAGGACACACTCTCCCATCTCCTAGTCAAAGGGGAACTTTCCATTTAGTGTGGGAAAGCAAAACACTTGCTTTGTAAGCATAAGGCCCCGAGTTCAGCCACAGAATCCACTGAAAATAGAGAATAGAAAGCACTCATGATCCCAGCTCTGGGGAGACTGGGACAGGACACTCAGGGCTCAATAAGCAGCCAGTCTAATCTAGATGGTGAGCTCCAGGCCAGAGGCCCTGTCTCAAAAGAGGTGGATGGCATTTCTGAAGAGAATACCTTATATCCTCCAGTCTCCATGCGTACACATGGCCACATGCATGTGCACCTGCACACATACAAGCAACTATCTATTATTAGCGTTACCAGGCATTATGAATAATGATGAGATTCTAGTGCAACTGTCTCCCCAAAGTTCATTTGGAAAAGGAAAAGGGGATTAAAACCATAACATGATAATTTTCTGTGTTAAAGAAGATTCAGGAAGGAACATTCCATGGCACTATGGAGACAGAAGAATCAAGTTCAATTGCTGGGAATTTATCAGCACCCCAGAAACAACTTCTCATCAGCAAAAGAGGAAAAATAGGTGTGACTAACCTTTGTAAGGGCCACATGTGATACCTCGATTCCCTCCTGTGAGCACCCTCTGCTGTAGTTCTTGGCCAAGAGAGTGCTGCCTTCTACACACGCCCCTACCCATCCCATCCATATTTATTGTATCATTGGATTAAGCCCGTGCTTGAGGCTAGAGGTTGGAATACTGTTTGGGAAATGAAGTTAAGACATGCCTGTGGTAGCTAATCTTGATTATCAACTGTATTGGATTGTGAAATGCTTGGAAATTAGGGAAACGTATTGCTAGACCTTTCTGGAGAGGATTCACTGAAGAGGTAAGGCTGCCTTGAATGTGGGTGCCACAGGCCCCAAAGCAAGGAATCAGAATGGAATACAGGGGAGAAAGGGACAAGATTCATTGCTATAGACTCCCCCACCCTGTCTCCTTCTCTTTCTGCTTGCTGGTTTTCATGAGAAGATGGACTGAAATTTCCAGAACCAAGAGTCAAAATAAGCCCTTCCTTTCTTAAGTTGCTCTCTCAAGAGGACGGAAGGTTGGTATAATGCATTTTTAAGCAGGAAAGTGTTATGAGATAATCAATCATATTTAAAACTCTTTGCTTTCGCTTTTGTCTCTCTGTTATCTTTATTTGAATAATACCTGGCGCTGAGTTGGGGAGATGGGAGACTATGTTGTAAGTGAATAGAACCCTTGTTGAGCATGCAGCAAAAGGTTCCAAGTACAGAGGAACTGGCTCGGTGGTGAGAGCAGGGAGGGAAGTCGTGACTTTGTAGGACCCACAGGACACTAAGGAGGACAAACACCATTCCTCCCAGAATCTAGAGTTGTGTGCATTCAGACTTGTGATTTTGCACAGTGGGCCTGGTTTTACCTCTTGATCCACCACGGAAGTAACCCCACCATAATAGTCTCTGGCGTCTACCCCCTATTTCTAGAAACACAAAATTTCAAATTCGCCAAGGCAGAGTGATAAGGAGGGGGGCAGAAAGGAGCCATCTTCACAAAGTAGAAGATGGAAGAATGAGAAGAAAGAAGAGGGGGTGGCAGGCTGAGAAGGGAACCTGGAGAGGCCAGGAGAGAATGGAGGTGAGCCTGAGGGCAAGTGGAGGTGGGTCATGGGGGTGGTGGTGAGCCTGAGGGCAAGTGGAGGTGGGTCATGGGAGTGGCGGACAGTGAAAACCGGAGCTTAGGAAGTAGACAAGCCTGGTCTTACTTCTTGGCTCTGATCCTTCCTGGCCTGGCTGGGCAAGCTGCTTCATCTCCCCAAACCCGCAGCTCCCTACTGAGAGACTTAATCATAGCTTTTGCCCCAGAAGGTTGTAAGATAGCATTCAGACTATAAATGCCATGTTAGAAATCAATAATTGGTTAATGCAATCAGAGTGTTACAGCAAAGGATCTGTACCACTAAAAGATGTGGGCTTCGACAGCCTTTCTCTACGCCAGTTAAAGAGACACATTACACTGGAAAGCAGAGAGGGGATTTAATAGACATACTGGGAAGGAGGACCCATAAAGGCCCCTGTGGATACTGACATGGGGTCTAGGTTTATAGAGGAAGAGCTGGTTTGAGTTACAGTACGTAGTCAGAATCATATAGCTCTTGTTAGCATGTGGTCTCATGCATTGTTGTCTTGTGAAGTGGTGCAACAAGTCATAAGTCCTTACGGCTGCCCATGGGGCCAGTCTAGGGCCAGCCTTAAAGTGAATTGCTTCAAGGTGCTGCCTATCTCTCAGGAATAGCTGATCTCATCTTGGGGTGGTCTGTCTTGGCCGCCAGATCCTGTTGTCCCTAGAATCCAAGCTGACCATAGGTTGAGACAATGATTCTTTGTGTCTTCAGGCTTTAAGGGAGAGGTTAAGTGTCTCTGTGTTCTTAGGCAGACACACCTCAGTGATCAACTTGCTTACATACAGAGCCAAGATAGGAATTTGTCTCTCCGACACCAGTGAAGGCAGAGGCTCCTGCATTCATCTTGCTTACAGCTTTCTCGCTGCCCAAATAAGGACTCAATTGTTTCATCAGAATCAGCTTCTAAGAATCTGTACTATTAGCAAGGAGGGCAATGGCTGTGGTGTTGATAACAATAAAGATAGAAAGATAACTGTCATAGTTGGTTTTCGGCAACTTGATGCAAACCAAGACACACCTAGGAAGACAGAATCTTGATTGAGGACTTTCCTCCATCCGATTGGCCTGTAGCTATGTCTGTGGGGCATTGTTATTATTTGTGAATTGATATAGAAGGAACCAACCCACTGTGGGCGGTGCTATCCCTAGGCAGATAGGACTGGGCTATATAAGAAAGAAGGCTGGGTAAGGCAAGGCAAATCTGTAAGCAGCATTCCTCCTGCTTCAGTTCTTGCTCCCAGGTTCCTGCTTGAGTGACTGCCTTAGTTTCCCTCAATGAGTCACTGTAACTTGTAAGCTAAATAAAGCTTTTCCTCCCCAACTTGGTTTTGGTTAGTTTTAGTCACAGCAATAGTTCCCAAACTAGGTTAGAGATGGTGAAAGTCAAAATTAACATGGTTAAATGTAGGGTTGTGGGGTCCGGAGTCTGCTCTGCCACAGGGCTTGGCCACTTGGGGAGGCAGGACATGAGAAATTGGCTGTGCTTATCCCACAGCATCTCGAAGTCCTGGTACCCAGCTTGGGACAGCTAGAGCTGGCTCTGGAGGTCCCTGGGCCTGCAAGGAGGTGGGGGCTGTCTGGTTCTCAGGCTCTTGGACATCTAAGCATGACTGGATGTCATGGAAGAGCAGAGAATTGAGTTGGGGGTCTGCAGGCTGGATCTAGCTAGGGTGTGTGTGTGTGTGTGTGTGTGTGTGTGTGTGTGTGTGTGTGTGTGTGTGTTTGGGATGTGTGTGCTCTGGCTGGTCCCTCAGAGAGGGTCTTCAGCTTGATGGCCAGGTTTGAGCTTGGTCATGGCTGGGAGAGGCCTTCTACAGAAGATTAGATGGTGGCTCTGTAGGCGAAGGCCTGCTCTATTGTTCCCCACAGCGTTTCCGATGAAAAGAGGCAGTCCATGGTTTTAAGGCATTTACAGTTAAGGTGGAAAGTGGCTGTGTAAAACCATACCCCACTTTTTCAGGGCAGGCCTGAGGTTAAACACCATTTGTAAGGAGGAGTGTCTGGGAAGGAAAACTTATTGTTTAAGCCCTCCAGGCCTCTAGGTACTGTCCTCTACATGTGGAGGGGCTTGGAGTGTTGCCCATATGAGACTAATGGCCACAAATCTATGGGGGGCTGTGGCTAGTGGCAGGGGCCTAGTGCCCAGGAACAGGAGATACACCTGCCGTCCCTTCAAGGTCTCCAGGGGTTCTAGCCTTAGCTCAACCAGGAACCAAGCTACCTTTCACAATTCCACAGTTAAAGAAATAAGAAAAAGAGATCAAGAATTTGGGACTAGAGATTAGGAGAGTAAAATTTGAAGAATCAGAAAGGAATGAGAGGGCTGGAGAGGTGGCTCAGTGGTTAAGAGTACTAGCATGTCTCATAGAGAACCTGGCTTTCAGCACCTACATGGCAGCCCATAACCATCTGTAACTCTAGTTCTAGGGGAGCTAATTCCATCCATAGGTACCAAGCTTATATCTGGTACATGCACATACATGCAAGCCAAACACTCATACACATGAAACAAAAATCTTACAAAAATACATACATGCTTCAAAAGGAGGGTTGGAGTGACCTAGAGACCTTTGCTTTTGAACACCAAAGCCACTTGACTGTGGCTCTGCCCTCAGCCTCTTTTCCACAGAATGTTCCATTCTCTTACCAGTGGCCATGCCCTTCCACCAGGTAAATATTTGCCCACCTACTGTTTGGTCCAAGGGCTTTGTGGCATTTTCTGGATTCCTTCTCCTTTGCAGGAGGGGCAGCTGCACCTCACATGTGGGCCATTTGTACATGAGAACTAGAAGTTCCTTCAGGTAGAACTGTCAGCTCTGAGACTGGGAAGCGACGACGCCTGCCCCCCACCCCCACCCCAAGCACGGTTGTCCTGGTTCTTCTTTCACTCACCCATCACTACCTGCTCACTCTACCTCCAAAATAAGCACCAAATCCTACGTGTGTGTTATACTACTGTCTCGATTTTACCTAGACGTCTAGAGAAATCTTGCTGCCATTTAGATCCCTTTTCCTCTTCATCCTAAACAAAGTTGTCATCCTCCTGCCTCAACCCAGCAAACCTCTCCAACAGCCTCCCAACCACCGGACAGCAGATAAAGCCCAGATGCTTCATCTGCCCCCAAAGCCCTGCTCTTTCCCACCTCCTCTGCTTTTGTCTTGCAATATGTCCTCTGGCCACACTGAAGACGACGCATGCTTTTCTCCAAGGTCCTTGCTTATCTGAGCTTTACGCATGCTTTTCTCCAAGGTCCTTGCTTATCCGAGCTTTGTTCTTCTGCTCCTTTAGGGCCATTTCTTTCTCTGTATGTCAGATGATTTCTTTTCTCTTTGTCATGGATGGTTTTAGTTTAAAATATATGATCCTAAGGGCTTCAAATCACTACTCTATGTAAAAATCACCCAGCATCTTGGATCACACACCATGTCTTTGTCGTGTGTGTGTGTGTGTGTGTGTGTGTGTGTGTGTGTGTGTGTGTGTGTGTGAAGGTAAATATATATGTCTCTCTGTCCCTAGAACTATAGTTTCCTGGGGAGCAGACATTTGCTCAGACTGTTCATAAAATCTTTTTTCATTGGCCAGAAATATGTCCAGCATATAAGACCAACTCGGTAAATATTTTAATAAACGTTACTAAATAGATAATTCAGCCTCTGGATACAGAATCTTTTCCAGCATCATGTGTTCTATATACACACATACAAACACTCATACACATAATACAGAAATCAGTAAAATAAACTTAAATGATTGTTATGCAACCTTTAATTTATTTATTAATTTTATTAAGCATAAGATACTACTTTTATTGTAGATCCAAAACTAGATCATGAAACAAATTAAAAAAAAATTTTTATTAGATATTTTCTTTATTTACATTTCAAATGCTATCCTGAAAGTTCCCTATACCCTGCTGTCCCCACCCCCCGCCCTGCTCCCCTACCCGCCCACTCCTACTTCTTGGCCCTGGAATTCCCCTGTACTGGGGCATATAAAGTTTGTAAGACCAAGGGGCCTCTCTTCCCAATGACGGCCAACTAGGCCATCTTCTGCTACATATGTAGATAGAGACACGAGCTCTGGGGGTACTGGTTAGTTCATATTGTTGTTCCACCTATAGGTTTGTAGACCCTTTCAGCTCCTTGGGTACTTTCTCTAGCTCCTCCATTGGGGGCCCTGTGTTCCATCCTATAGATAATTTTGAGCATCCACTTCTGTATTTGCCAGGCACTGGCATAGCCTCACTTGAGATAGCTATATCAGGGTCCTTTCAGCAAAATCTTGCTGGCATATGCAATAGTGTCTGGGTTTGGTGGGTGATTATGGGATGGATCTCCCATTTGGGTAGTCTCTGGATGGTTCATCCTTTCATCTTAGGTCCAAATTTTGTCCCTGTAACTCCTTCCATGGGCGTTTTGTTCTCTATTCTAAGGAGGAATGAAGTATCCACACTTTGGTCTTTGTTCTTTTGATTTTCTTGTGTTTTGCAAATTGTATCTTGAGTATTCTAAGTTTCTGGTATCCACTTATCAGTGAGTGCATATCAAAAGACTTGTGATTGGGTTACCTCACTAAGGATGATATCCTCCAGATACATCCACTTGCTCATGAATTTCATAAATTCATTGTTTTTAATAGCTGAGTAGTACTCCATTGTGTAAATGTACCACATTTTCTGTATCCATTCCTCTGTTGAGGGACATCTGGGTTCTTTCCAGCTTCCGGCTATTATAAATAAGGCTGCTATGAACATAGTGGAGCATGTGTTCTTATTACCAGTTGGAACATCTTCTGGGTATATGTCCAGGAGAGGTATTGCTAGATCTTCCTGTAGTACTATGTCCAATTTTCTGAGGAACCTCCAGACTGACTTCCAGAGTGGTTGTACCAGATTGCAATCCCACCAGCAATGGAGGAGTGTTCCTCTTTCTCCACATCCTCCCCAGCATTTGCTGTCACCTGAATTTTTTATCTTAGCCATTCTGACTGGGGTATCTCAATGTTGTTTTGATTTGCATTTCCCTGATAATTAAGGATGTTGAACATTTTTTCAGGTGCTTCTCAGCCATTTGGAATTTCTCAGTTGAGAATTCTTTGTTTAGCTCTGTACCCCACTTTTTAATGGGAATATTTGAATTTCTGGAGTCTAGCTTCTTGAGCTCTTTGTACATATTGGATATTAATCCCCTATCAGATTGAGGATTGGTAAAAATCCTTTCCCAATCTGTTGGTGGCCTTTTTGTCTTATTGACAGTGTCTTTTGCCTTACAGAAGCTTTGCAATTTCATGAGGTCCCATTTGTCAATTTTTTTATCTTACAGCACAAGCCATTGCTGTTCTGTTTAGGAATTTTTCCCCTGTACCTAATCTTTGAGACTTTTCCCCACTTTCTCCTCTATAAATTTTAGTGTCTCTGGTTTTATGTGGAGTTCTTTGATCCACTTAGACTTGAGCTTTGTACAAGGAGATAAGAATGGATCTATTCGCATTCTTCTACATGAAAACAGCCAGTTGTGCCTGCACCATTTGTTGAAAATGCTGTCTTTTTTCCACTGGATGGTTTTAGCTCCCTTGTCAAAGATCAAGTGACCGTAGGTGTGTGGGTTCATTTCTGGGTCTTCAATTCTATTCCATTGATCTACCTGTCTGTCGCTGTACCAGTACCATGCAGTTTTTGTTTTTTTTATCACAATTGCTCTGTAGTACAGCTTGAGGTCAGGCATGATGATTCCACCAGAGGTTCTTTTATTATTGAGTATAGTTTTTGCTATCCTAGGTTTTTTTATTATTCCAGATGAATTTTCAAATTGCCCTTTGTAACTCAGTGAAGAATTGAGTTGGAATTTTGATGGGGATTACATTGAATCTGTAGATTGCTTTCAGCAGGATAGCCATTTTGACTATATTAATCCTGCCAATCCTTGAGCATGGGAGATCTTTCCATCTCCTGAGATCTTCTTCAATTTCTTTCTTCAGAGACTTGAAGTTCTTGTCATACAAATTTTTCACTTCCTTAGACTCACACCAATGACTCAAGAGAAAGGACTTCCAGAATCTCTATAGTTCTCACTGAATACTTGGAAATGTCAGGCTTGGATAAACCTCATCATGGAATTTAACTATCAGATAATTTGTGACAGAAAAACAGTAAGATAACAGACAAGCCAATAGTTTTTATCTTGAGACCTGGGAAGGAGAGACGGAAGAGACAGGAGGGAGAGTCCGGGAGCCGTGCTCTCTCAGGTCTGAACCGCAGGGGTAAACATGTGCGCTACCCAAGGTATGACACCTGCCCTCCCTCATACAGAGGTAAGTCACCTCATACAGAGAGGGCCAACCCAGCATTGACAGCTGAGCCTCCAATAAGACAGACAGGCATTTAGTGTGTGTTTTACCCCCACTATTCACCTCAGCTTCCTGTGCAAGGCTCTTAGAAAGAGCCAGCAGGCCTGCCAACTGGGCAGAGACACTAGGAATCCACAGGAATAGTTAGTAGACACGATCAGGTAGGACCTCGACTGAGCTGGACACAGAGAAGAGCGCAGGTGAAGTGACCAGGGAGGCCAAGAACACTTGCCAGCAGGGCTCTAGGATGCTCATACTGGAGTGTCATTATTAATGTGGAACAGAGGAAGAGCCTGCCCCCAGTAGGTGCTGTCTTCACTCAGTGCCAAGAGAGACTCTGAATATCCCCCCCCCCTTGGTGCTATCTGAAGGGATCCAGGAAAGACAGAAATGAGGATCGAAGCATAAACGTTTCCAAAGTCAGGTTAGCACTCAGGTGGCTGGTTCGAATTAGTGTCTTGGACAGAGTTTTAAATGCATCAGACTCTATTTTCTTAAAATGAAAAGGTTTCATGCCATGTAGTGGGAGAGCTCTGAAGAAGTACAGAGTCATCTTAGACTAGTCGTGAATGTGTATTTATCTACATATCCATGCAATGTGTCTTTGCCTTGTGGACTAGTCTACAGTGTCACATTGAAACACAGTCTTTCCAACACCATGTGTATTCATTGAATCATAATTGCTGTCCTTAGAGAATGTAAAATTAATTATCCTGGCACTTGGGGCTGGGAAAAAGGCTCTGTGGTTGAAGTGCTGTGGGGTAGGAGAATTCCTGCAGCAGGGGTGGGGGGCACATAAAAGAGACCATATTTCAAATGAAGTGTGACTCAACATTGTTTTCCAACCTCTGTACCCATGCATGGTACACACATGCCCACACATACACATGAATGCTCACACACACACACACACACACACACACACACACACACACGAATGCTCACACACTGCTACACACACACACACACACACACACTCACTTCAAATGCCTAAATAGACTGTATATTTAGAGATGACATGACTATTAGGAACATTTGAAACTATACCTGTGTATTAATAGAAATAAGTACTTTGAGAAACAGTATTAATGTATATACATATAGTACACAAAATGTATCTGCAGTGTGACTCTTTGTAGTGCCGATAATAGATATAAACTTCAGAACTTTTTCTGTGGAAATCCTATTGGTTATATATTGCGTGTTACCGTATCAGTCATAAAAGGGTAAGATGTTGTCTAGCTTGCAAGACAATGGATGTTTGCTATTTGCCATGACTGTTTAATTAAAATAACTTTTTTACAGCGAGTTATTGAGTGGAGGAATCACATGCCACAGCACACACTTGAAAGCCAAAGGATAACCTGCGAGCGTTGACTCTGTCCTTCTGCCATGTGGGTCCCAAGGATTGAACTCTGGTCCTCAGACTTGGCGGCAAGACACCTTTGCCTAGCCACCTTGTTGAACCCTTACCACCCATTACCAACCCCAGTTAATATTACTTCTGCATTTCCCCCAAATATTTTTGAAGAACTTGTTTTCAGCTCTCATGTAAAATGAAATGTGTCAGCCTTTAAAATGTGAAATTCACTATAAATGCCAGGCTTTCTAGAACGTTCGCACTCATCTCTCCAGACTGAGTCTCAGCGCACCTGCGAAACGGCTTCGGCTCTTTTGCTTTTGTTTGCTTTTTCTCACAGTTAAAGCACAGCAAGTGCTTCTATATTTAAAAGTTAATCTTTTTTTAACCTCCAAACGAAGAAAAGGCATTTTAATTGCTTTGTTGGTGTGTGTATTTTGTGATTTGAAAACATTTAATGCAGCTTTTAAAAAAAGTTATTATAGTTTTATCCAACATAGAAACAGTCTTCAGGGTTAAAGTTAATTTCTGTGCAGAAGCACTCACACTTGGAGCCTTCCTATAAAAATATTTTAAAAGTTTCTGTGGCTAATAGAGTGGAGTTTAAAAGAAAGCCAGTTCCTTCAAAATTATTTCAGAGGTATGATTTTTTTTTTTGCTAATAAAAACGGTTGTCCTTGTAATAAGTTGTAATGAATAAAAGCCAGATGAAACCACTGTGGCCCAGGCCCTGGAGATGAGGGTGTGGGAGCTATTCAAAGCAGATAAAGAATCGTTAGAAGGATGTGCTTGGTTGGTAAAATACTGAGTTTGGGTCTTTGGTCCTAATGTCACCTCAGCACTGAGGAGATGACTAGAGGATCCCTGGAGCTTGCTGGCCAGTACAGCTGAGCCAGAGAGTTCTAGACTTTATGAAAGGCTCAGTCTTAGTAAGATAGAGAATGACTAAGGGACACCTGGCTTTGACTTCTGGTCTGTGCATGTAAGTGCTCACTCATGCATGCACACCCCCACACATACACAAACATGCACACATGCAGACACACACACAGGCACACGCACACACATTCCCACAGAAAGTAGGAAATAAAAGAATTATTAGTGAATTTCATTTGTTTTATTTTTAAAAGGAACACATCTCGGGGCTATCGACATTTTAATTAAACACTGACTTCATGTAGATTATAACAATTTTTGAAGAACGGTGCAGCCTAATGGTCCATGCCAACAGCCTTCCATGCAGTATGATAATAATATTAATGTGTTCCCTCCACGTCCTGGCCAGTGCATAGCTTTCATTAAATCCTATACAGGTCTCTGACAGAGTTAATTGCCTTAGTCTGTTCAAAAAGCCAAATTACTCTTAGAGAATAAAAACACCATGCTGGAGACCAGAGACACAGATAAGCGTCTAGGCTTTAATTTAAAGAGAGGAGATGAGTTCTGTGCAGGAAACAAAGTCAGTCTTAACTTGAATGACTAGACTGATCCAACACTGTACACTTAAAATAATAGTTGTAGCCGTTCAAGTCATGGCAATCCATGACTGGACGTCCTATGATTCAGGAATGTGAAGCTGTTGCAGTCCTGGGCAGGAAGCACGGCTGTATCACGCTGCTGCTGAGACTGCAGAATCCACTTCTAGAGCACCGTGTGCTTCCTGGAATGACTGCAGTAGGCTTGGACTTGCTTAGGATTCCGAGAGGAGTCAGCACTCAAGCATAGACCTGCTCTAGAGCAGGAAGCAGAAAGCCCAGGAGTGCCTGGCTTGCTGTGGCCCAGCTGGACCCTGGTGTGGAAGAAGAGGTCACTACTACTCAGGAGGACAGACTCCAGAGGCTGGACATGGCATGTCCACTCTGTTTCACCCTCAAGGTTAAACCCTTTATTGAGAGCAGAGTTGTTTAACAGTCAAGCCCCATCTTGTGTAATGATGTCATCTGTACTTAAATTCCTCTGCACCTTCAGCTGTAAAGCATTTCCTCTTCTTGCCAATACCCCTGCAGCACCCCTTTTATTTCTGGATTTTGTGAGATGTTAAGTGTTGTGGTGAAGTTTTTGTATAGTAGCTGTCTTTTCTCCAATGGCAGGATGGCTAATTTTGATGGGATAAGAGACATCCCAAGGATTGATGATGCACCCTTGGGTGTATCTGGTGAGGTTCCCAGAGATCCTTAGATAGAAGAGCTCTGAGCTAACCAGGAGACTAAGCTCTCGTGGAGTCACACTATGAAGGCCTTACTGGGAGGTGTTGAAAGGGAAAAATGGGGTCTATTTGGGTAAAGTAGGCATTTTGGGGGGGTCTTTGGCTACGTATTGCTCCTTTCTGTGTCCCCCATTTTACCTGCTTTCTGACCCATGTGGAGTAAGGAAACTTCCTGCTATCCTCTCCAGCCACCATGATATTCTGCCTCCAATGGGCCCAGAAACAGGGAGCCAAGCAGCCACAGACAGAACTCTTTAAAACTACACTCCACACCTGGGCTTCCTCTTCAAGTCGTTCAAGGAATTTATTCATAGAAATACAAAAGTTATTAATAAGAACATGCAAGGTTATTATTTGATCTGCGGCATCTTTGGAAGGCAAAAATGATACAGCATTTAAAACGCTGAGTCACTCCAACATAGTGCTTGTTCACAGTGGGCTTAAATGGGGCGATTAGAAGTTATACAAGCAGGTCTTTGTTTGTTCCTCCCACACACTTAGCTAACCATTTCCAGTGAGTAGTTACATTTTTTTTTCTGTAAAGATCGTTTTAAAAAAATGTAATGGGTTTTTATGAACAGTTTTAACTTGCGGAAGCTCTGAGATAGATTCTCTCATATGTTTGTGGTTTCCATTTTTTTCTCTCTTTAAGTTTGGATTCTGTTGCAAAGGAATATTCAAGTCTGTGCACTTACAACCTAGAGGTGCAGAAAAGCTTTGTGATCTTTTCCCAAAGAACCTTTGGAGTGGCTTTAGCTTTAGCTGTGTTTTCAGGAAGAGAAAAGAAAATCAAGAAAGAAAAACCACATAAATCAAATGATATGATATATTCATTGAATTACTTAGGATCCTAGAACCAATATGACTTTCCTCACAGTGATGACATGTTACTTACCAAGGGTAGATTATGGCGTGTTGTCCCGCGTAGCTTTTGTTGTGTTGTTTTCTCAACTCGACGCAAGCTAGCATCTGGTAAGATGAACCTTGACAGAGAAAATCCCTCTGATTCCCTGTAGGTAAGTCTACAGGGCATATTCTTGATTGATATGGAAGTGCCTGGCCCAGCCACCTCTGAGCTTCTGGTCCTAAGTTGTATAAGAGAACAGGCAGAGCCTCCATGGGGAGCACGTCGTACACAGAACTCCTCCATGGCCACTGCTTCGATTATTGCTTCAAGGTTCCTGCTCTGCTTGGGTTCTTGCCCCAATCCTCAGTTATGGAGGCCTGAAGACTGTGAGCTAAAGTAAACCCTTTCCTTCCCAGGGTGCTTTTGGTCATAGAGTTTTATCCCAGCAATAGATACCCTCACTAAGATACTTGGTAATGCTTTAATTTCATAGTAAACATCATATTCATCATCCAGGAGTCAAATAGGAAAAGGAAATTTGTGTAGACAAATGACTTTTGGAACTTGCTAATAAAATTACCTGAGAAGCCTGAGTTAATTAAGTTATAAGAACATAGCCCTGTCACTGTTTTTGTGAGATTAGATAAACTTCAGGAAGTCTCATTATTGGGCCTTGTAGTTACTAGAGAAAATGGGGAATGAGAGGCCAAACCTACTCCATCTTGGGACCAGCCTCCATCTTAAAGAAAAAAAGTCTGAGAGCTTGACCTGCAGCAGAACCCAAGCTACACCCACATACCAGGCAGGACCTCATGGCTTGCCCTTGGATAGAGTTACACTCTAGCCACTTCCTAGCCACAGTTAATGGATTAGTCTTATGGCTTCAGATGTACTTTCAGACTGTTTGTGATTGTATACGGACTTGCTTCAGAGCACCCACCTGTCTGATTACAAGAGTCATTCTATTAGATGCCTGCCAGACTGGAAATCCCCTCCCTCACCCCCTCACTTGCTCCTATTTTCCTATAAAAACTTGTCCTGCTGAGGGTTCGAGGCTGCTCTGCCTTCCCTTCCTGTCCTGCTGTGTCAGGATTGGATTGGAGGAGAGCCCAAGCCCGAGCTTGTAATAAAGAGACTCTAGTGCTATTACATCAGAGATGGCTCCTTGGTGGTCTTTTGGAATTCCTGGCACAACACTATCAAGTCTCTCTCAAGTCCCTAACTTCCACTTACATTTGTTGACAGAATCTGAACATGTCACTCCAGCCATTTTGTACAACTCAGTCTGCTGTGAGCAACGTCAATGCTTTTGAAAGAACAGTTGGGAGGAGAAGAAGGGAGGCATTTTGAAATTTTGAAAAGGATCCATGCTATCCATCCCGCCAGTGCTCTGACCAAATGTGGCTCCTGTTAATGTTGGGCTCTTAAAGAAGAGGTTCCATGGACCCATGTAGACAGCTCAAGTCTCTTACATCCCCAACTCTAACCCAGGTCTCCAGCTCCCATAGAGAAGTTAGTCTAGCTAGCTAACCAATAGGATCTGATTGTATGAAGAGGTGTCTGGGACCCATTTCTTCTCCCTCTCTTTGCCTTCTGTTCCAACAGATATACTTTCTTTTCATAACCTTAGGGCAACTTATAGTGTGGAGTTTGAAGATGAAGTGTCACCCACAGGTTCATGGGTTTGGACACTCGTTCCCCAGTTGGTAGCACTGTCTGAGAGGATATGGCACGAAGCACATCACTTCTGGGATGAGGAGGGCACTTGCATGTCACTTCCGGAATGGAGAGGGTACCTATTCTCTTCCTGCTTCCTGAGCCCAGACACAATCTGATGAGCTAGCTCCCGGCTCTTGTTCACATGTCTTCCTTGGCTCCTATGGTGTCTTTCTGGCCACCATGGGCTCTATCTTTCTGGAATGTTAAAGATACTTTGTTCTTCAAGTTGCTTTCCATACATTGTATCACATTAATATAAAAAGTTAATACAAGTAGCTTATAGGAAATAATTTTGCTTCAGTTTTGAAGCATTCTAAGAAAGTTCTATATTCTACCACATGGATGAATTCTGATGATATAAATGTTTAGTGAAATATAAGTTGAAGAGAATTAGTATATTAGAATGTAACTTACATAAATGTAAAAATAAATTATATTTTTGTATCTACATACACACATCAGAAAAATACATCTATCCTAACAGGAGGATGTCATCTATATGAGAGGGGTGGGAAAGAAGAAAGGAGAAGGTAAACTGGGCTCAACTGAAATTCTGTTTGTATTTTTTTCCTACAAGGAAAAAAACAAAGAAAAGGAAAGAAAGGGAGGGAGGGCAGGAGGAAGGAAGGAAGGAAGGAAGGAAGGAAGGAAGGAAGGAAGGAAGGAAGGAAGAGAAACCTGTGGCAAATCTGGAAAATGTCTGCCACTTAAAATCCAAATTTATGGTTACATTCCAGTTCCTTTCCTTTATACTTCTGAAACGTGTAACAACTAACAAACCTCAAAATTATGTCCTGTTTTCCAGTTTCAGACCACGCTGCTTCAAACAACTGTATGTCGTCACTTTTGTGTCCCAATAATACTCCATTGTGTCTGGTTGCTACATTTTTTCACTCACTGACTGACTGATACTCAAGTCTTTGAGACCCTTAAAATAGTTGAGTTCATTTCAACAAGGATTCACTGAGAATTTATCACTGGACACTGAGGATAACACAGTAGAAAGGTCCCTACTCCAAACAAATCACTCTCAGGAAGGAGAAAGGGGGATTAGCAGACCTTTGGGGCATCAAGATAGTGACAATCATGTTTTATATTATGTTTTCTAAACAGAATAATTAAAGCCATGGTAATGTTTTTCTAGAACACTTCAAGCAAATGTAAACCAGATTATGGCTGAAGTATCATAGTTGCTGATTTAAAAAACATAATTTATATGTTCTGACAAGATGTCTCTTAGGCAAGAGTGCTTGCCACTAAGTCTGATGACCTGAGTTTGGGTCCCAGAACCCACATGTTAGGAGGGTAGAAGAGACTCCCACAGTTGTCCTCTGACCTACACACATACACACACACACACACACACACACACACACACACACACACACACAGATACATACATTTTAAAATTTACTTTTATATTTAGCATTTTAACTCACTATAAACAACCTGATTTTTAAAACCTGTCCCCCGAAGCACAGCTGGCTGACATCCTGTGCAATTTATTTGAATAAATAATGCACACTATAGGATCCGTTTCTTCTATGGTCCCTTCCGATCCATTTCTGAGTTTCAGTATGGGTTTTTCATGGATATGTAGTTCTGCTGTGGTGGCCGTCTGATTTTGTGGGTTTATATTTTCATGGATATGTAGTTCTGCTGTGGTGGCCGTCTGATTTTGTGCGTTTATCATCCATTCCCGGAAGCATTTAGTACCATCCTATGTAAATAGAGAGAATGACTGTCATTTTATCAAATGCCTACAATGTGGTATGGGGTGTCGTCAAGAGCTTCTGTGCTGGTTTGAGTAAGAATGGCCCCCATAGGCTCATCTCTGTGAATGTTCATTAGCAGGTAGCAGACTTGAGAAGGATGAGGAGGTGTGGCCTTGTTGGAGGAAGTGTGTCACTGGGGACAGGCTTTGAGGTCTCAAACACCCAAACCAAGCCTAGTGTCTTTCTTTCCTTTCTGCCTGTGGGTACAGATGTAGAACTTTCAGCCATGTCTCCATCATGTCTGCTTGCATGCTGCTATGCTCCCACCATGATAACAATGGATCAAAGCTTCCACACTGAAAGCCAGCCCCAGGGAAATGCTTCCTTCCAGAAGAGTTGGTGTCATCATGGTGTCTTTTCATGGCGATAGAATACCAGCAGAGACAGTTGTTTTTTTTTTTCCCTCCAAATGTAATACTCAAGTTCAGGGGCTCCAGGAAAGATAGCTGCAGTTAAGGCCAACTGTCCGTCATGCAGTTAGTCCATGTGGAGAATATAATGCCATATCCCAAAGTGACAATCATGACTCCAGTAAACAAAACAAAACAAAACAAACACAAGGCAGTTCATTACCAAGGACACTGGGAGTCCGTTTGGAATCTGAGCAATGCAGTTTTGGCACCCCTTCCTGAGAAAGTATCAATGGAAAATGCCAAGCGACTTTCTTCTTCTTCTTCTTCTTTTTTTTTTTCCACCCAATATTCATCCAAAGAAAAACCACCACAAAATTTAGCATTCCACTGCTGGGAGTAAATATAGACAAAACAGGAAGAAAATGAAAAAGATCATGAAATTGTATTCATAGCTACCCTTAGTGGCTAACAGATTTCCACTACTGGTTAAGAATAGTTCAGTAAATATTTGACAATTCAGTATTAATTAAAATGAGCCTAGAGAGGCACTGTGGTGGTAAGGACAGGATTGAGATTCCTGGTAAACCTGTTCACCATATGAGACACAGTGCTAGGTGCATGGTACACCTGCTGGCTATGAACCCATACCCTCTCCAGGGTCCTTGCTGTGTTTATATTTTATCACATACATTGGTTCTCTTACCAACCAGCAAACTATAGTTAAACAAATTTTATTTTAACCAGAACCCAGCTTGTGGAAAATATTTTTACCTGTGTCCAGAGGATGACTTTAATAGGAAGAAAAAGAGGACTTCTGTCAAAGCTAGAGTATATAAAGCAACTGTGATTTCCAAGGAGACTGAAAAGAAGCTGAACACAGTGTAAGGTGCATCTCATAGAGACATGGCTCAAAACCTGGGGGACACAGCAAAGAGAAATTTTATTCAGTGCATGGTAGATGCTGGGGTGGCCGTTTCTAGATCTGTTCTGTCTGTTTCTGAGAGCCTCTCATCCCACCCATACCTGTTGTGACAACACTTACTGACACCCATCCGCCTGTTTGCTGCCTCCTGCTAGGGGCTTCACACTAGGGAGAGGTGGATAGTGTAGGTTCTTAACAGTCCTCTTCTCTCCAGAACAGGGGTGAGTTTGGTCCCCTCCCATGGGCTATCTGATTATATCCTGTTTTAAGCTGTTCATTTGGTTCCTTAAAGACAAGACACACACACACACACACACACACACACACACACACACACACACACACACACGTGTTTTCTGGATCCTTCTGGAACATAAGTGGCGTCCTCCTTTCTGTTTCCCTAATCTCAGAAGTCTCCCTTCTTTCTTGGATCATGGCTGCCAGTGACAGTCACAGCAGTGGCTGGCTGCTCTTTACCAGGTTCTTGCAATAGCTCCGTCACTATTCAAAGCACATCTTCACGTGTGTCCTCTCTCAGGCTCATTGACACACCAATAATGATAACTTTCACTTCCCTTTATCAGACAAGAAAACTAAGGCATGGGTGAGAAGTCACTGGACCTGGGCTGAAATCTAGTCAGTTTAGCGTCTTCGTCCAGTGGGCTGTGCTGGTTCATGTGTATCTGTTATCCAAATCTCCTGTGAGAATAAAGAATGGGAGAAACACACAGATTTCTCGTGACTCAAAAGTAATGATTTCTATGTTTGTTGATGATAAACCTATTGTCTTAAAGTTTTACCTCTGTGAATAAACGCTATGACCAAGGCAACTCTTATAAGGACAATATTTAATTGGGGCTGGCTTATAGGTTCAGAGGTTCAGTCCATTATCATCAAGGCAAGAACATGGCAGCATCCAGGCAGGCATGGTATAGGCAGAGCTGAGAGTTCTACATCTTCATGTGAAGGCTGCTAGCAGAATACTTGCTCCAGGCAGCTAGGATGAGGGTATTAAAGCCCACACCCACAATGACACACTTCCTCCAACAAAGCTACACTCACTCCAACAGGGCCACACCTCCAAATAGTACCAGTCCCTGGGGCAAGTATATACAAACCACCACACCTAGTCATGAAGGAGTGCATCATTTGGACATGAGAAGACCTGATTTTTGTGTGGTGTTGCCATTCGTTCCATAAGTAAAACGTAGAAGCTAGAGAGATTGTTCACTGGTTAAAAGCACCGGCTTTTCCTGCAGAGGACCCAGCTTTGATTGCTAACACCAACATAATGGCTCACAACCATC